>CAUYQG010190651.1:0-10852 GCA_963574415.1 Tarsius wallacei | reverse complement strand
ACATATATATATACAGAATGTGTCAAAGAAAGTATTTTAAGTATGATGTTTGCAAATGTGTATATATTTTTGGCATCCCCTGAATATATTTATTAACTTGGAGGTACCTTTTTTTTCCAAGCAAAGTTTATTTAGAAAGTAATTTTTTTTTTTTTTTGAGTTGGTGTCTCACTCTGTCACCCAGACTGGAGTGCAGTGGCTGCTCCTGGCCACTGCAACCTCGACCTGCTGGGCTCCGGCGATCCCTCCATCTCAGCCTTCCAAGGAGCTGGAACTACAGGCGCATGCTACCATGCCCGGCTAATTTTTTGATTTATTGTAGAGATGAGGTCTTGCCAAGTTGCCCAGGCGGGTCTCGAACCCGGGGCTCAGGCAATCCACTCACCTCAGCCTCCCAAAGCGTGGGATTACAGGCTGAGCCACCGAGCCCGGCTCGAAAGTAAATTAAGGAGAGAGATTCACCTCCCCAAGGTAGGGGAGGGGGCCAAAGCTAAGAAAACATGGCGGCCATAGCTCAAAGAGTCACATGGAGACAGCAGAGTTTAACAAAGCAATGACCGAGGTACTTTTTAACAAAAGGAATAATGAGATATTCACTGAGCTCATTTGAAACTTAGAGCTAAATTTTAGACCCTTTAAAGTTTAAGGCCGGGTGCGGTGGCTCATGTCTGTCATCCCAGCACTTTGGGAGGCCGAGGCAGGAGGATCACTTAAGCCCAGGAGTTTAAGACCAACCTGGACAGTATAGGGAGGCCCCACCTCTGCAAAAAATAAACAAATTAGGCAGGTATGATGGTGCACGTCTATAGTCCCAGCTACTCAGGAGGCTGTGGTGGGAGGATCATTTGAGTCCAGGAGGTTGAGGCTGCAGTGACCTGGGATCACATCACCGTGCTCCATCCTGGGTGACAGTGAGATCCTGTCTCAAAAATAAAAAATAAACAAAAATAAAAAGTAAAACAAGGCTTAAAGTTGAAAAGCTTTGGCGAGGAGAGCCGGTGACAGAGTGGAGGAGGTCTTTAGTCCTGAAACTTAGATTAAAGTTGGGTGCAGGTTGTCAGTTATGCTTTCTTTGCTGCTGTGTTGTCTAAAGAGGTGCTTATCAAACTGAAATATGCACAGAGGGACCTGGGGGACTTGTCAATACACATGCTGACTCCAGAGGTCTGGGGCAGCCCGAGATTCTGCATTTGTGATGAGCCCCCCACGTGGTACTGATGCTGCTGGCTCAGGGACCACCGAGGAGCCAGCATGGTCTAAGCCCCTCCCCCCCAACCTTGGTCAGGTGGATGTCAGGTTGCCTTTGTTCTGCATGAAGCATTTTCTCAAATCTCCACTTTCCTAGAAATGGCGGCACCATCCCATTAGGGCGGATCCCAGACACTCGTCAGCTTGGGTACAAAATCAGGCCAGTGTTTGGGTCATCCGACTTCAGGGCAGAGCTCGTGAGTTCTCTTCCTGCTTCTCCTCACAGATTCAACGTGTTCACTCCTGCGGCTTTGTTTTTTTTTTTTTTTGAGTCAGTGTTTCACTCTGTCGCCCAGGTTGGAGTGCGGTGGCACGCTCACGGCCACCACAGCCTCGACCTGCTGGACTCAGGCGATCCTTCCGCCTCAGCCTTCCAAGTAGCTGGACCCACGGACACGTGCCACCACGCCCGGCTCATTTTTTGATTTATTGCAGAGACGAGGTCTGGCCAGGTTGCCCAGGCTGGTCTCGAACCCAGCCTCCCAAAGTGCTGGGATTACAGGCGTGAGCCACCACCCCTGGCTCCGGCAGCTTTTAATCTCTCCGTTTTCCAGAGGTTGGATAAGGAAACTATTGGGACCGCCATCCTTATTCTTCTTCATTTTATAGGTCTCGGGATCAAAAGTGCGATTCCACTAAAACATGTTTTAGAGGTTTTATTTTATTTCCCACACCCTCTCCACCTTGACACTGAGCAGAAGCATTAATTAGGGTCTTTGGTGTGTTGGAGCAGCCAGTTTATGTCCCAAGTTCTTCATCTAGAAAATGATGGGCTGGGACCAGATGATCTGGAAGGTTTCTTCTAGCCCTCGGTGCTGCAACGTATCATTATAAGTTGTCTAAGATGATGGCAAATTACCCAGAACCTTTAGTGGCTTCTGCTTAGCTCCAAAATGTTTGCGGGGATTATGCCAGTGCGTAGAAGACTGGACTTATTATTCTGAATTTTATGGACTTTGCTGGGTGATTCTTTTAAAACGAGGAAGTCAGAAAAGGCCCAGGTACAGCACAGAGATAATTTCCTCTTTTTACTGGAGCTCTATTCTTTGCTGCAAATCTCACTGGAGTACAAAAATAGATTCTGGTAGACTGTGTGGGAAAGGACTCAGTGGGTGAATTGAGGTTTATTTCAAAAGTTCTCATCTGTGTGTGTGTGTGTGTGTGTGTGTGTGTGTGTTTGATAAGAAGGAAGCATTAAACCTAGTTATTCTAATATTATTTAGTATCACAGTGGAGAGCTTGTTGGCTTTTCTGCATGTATCATTTTCTCTTTTTCTTTTCTTTCTTTTTTCTTTTTTTGAGTTGGAGTCTCACTCTTGTTGTCCAGGCTACAGATGCATGCCACCATGCCTGGCTACTTTTTGTGATTTATTGTAGAGACGAGGTCTCACCAAGTTGCCCCGGCTGGTCTTGAACCCCTGGGCTCAGGCCATCCTCTCGCCTCAGCCTCCCAAAGTGCTGGGATGACAGGCTGAGCCACCGAGCCCAGCCAATTTTCTCTTTTTCTTCCCCATCTTCCTCACGCCCTTTGTGTTCCGGAAGCACTGATGGTACCCCGGATTGTGATGGATTTTGCCTTTGAGTCCCATGGAAAAAAAGTTAGAGGGCTCCATCTACATCTGGCCTTCCTTGGTTGATCTTATGGTCCAAAGAAAAACAGTAGGGATATTTAAAAATGATGTCAGCGAATCCAATGCGTTCCCTAATCTTTCCCTGATGTATATATGTTTTTCTAGTTTGAGTGAGGTGTGATCGACAAATTAACATCGCATATGTCCAAGATGCACCACGCGATGATTTGTTATACCTTTACATTGTGAAGCGATGACCACAGTCACATCGACCCATTTATCGCCACACACAGTCATGCCTGTGTGTGTGGGTGCGTGTGCGCGTGTGTGCATGTGGGTGGGGTGAGCACGTCACGCCTTCTTTTAGCTCTTCTCAAGTAAACAACGCAATGTTTGCTAACTGCAGTCATCACTGGATCCCCAGAACGGAGTCATCTTGTCACTGAAGACTGAGCCCTTTGACCAGCACTTTCCCGGCTCTCTTCCCCCTCCCCGTTCCTGGGAAATGCCTTGGCGGGGTCAGCTTCCATGGACTTTCTTGTTTCGTTTTACCTAGTGTCATCCACATGGTGGATGGCAAAATCTTCTTTCTCATGGCTGGAAAAGAGCCCATTGTATGACTTTTCTTTTTGGAATCGGAGTCTCTGTCACCCCGGCTGGAATGCAGTGGGCATACTCAGGGCCACCGCAGCCTCGACCTGCTGGACTCAGGCCATCCTTCTGCCTCAGCCTCCCAAGTAGCTGGAACCGCAGGCGAGCACCACCACACCCGGCTAAGTTTTTTGATTGATTGTAGAGATGAGGTCTCGCCAAGTTGCCCAGACGGGTCTCGAACCCCTGGGCTCTCGCCTCAGCCTCCCAAAGTGCTGGGATTGCAGGTGTGAGCCACCACGCCCGGCCCGTTGTATAACTTTTTCTAATTTCAGAAAGGAACATTTTTTCTGAGATGAAGTGATATATATTCCTCATAATGTTAAAAAACAAAACAAAACAAGCCTGTTTAGTCCTCCTAATTTTCTGTGTATGCATAACGTTTTGATAAGCCTTCCCACAGCTTCGTACCTGCGTTTCCGAATCTCTGCTGCCTTCCTCCCAATCGCCCCTGAGAGGGTCGCAAGCCTGCCCTGAGGGTCGCAAGCCTACCCTTCCCAGCAACCTGGGCCATGGCTTTTATTTTTTTCTTTTATTATAAAGATGTGGGGTACAATTCAGAGGCATTGACCATGCAGGTACCCCTGTTGATGAGGTATGCCCCTCCCTCCCCTGGCAGTTTCCCTCAGCTGCCAATCCCACCCCGCCACGACGGTGTCCCATTACTGCCAATCGCTTTCCTATAGCATTATAATTGCTCAAGTTCCTCTTATGAGCGAGAACACATGGAACTCTGTTCTTTTGTTTCTGTGATCAGTCACTGAATATGATCGACTCCAAATCCATCCAGGTTGCTGCAAAGTCCCTATGTTTGTCCTTTTTTATGGCTGCATGATATTCCGTTGTGCAAAAACATGGAACCAACCATGTTGCCCATCGCAGCTGGACTGGATAAAAAAAGATGGGGCCATGGCTTTTCTTACTGCAGTTTTTGTTGTTGCAGTTTGGTCTGTTTCTCTCTTCCTTTTATGCCTGAGTGGGCCCATTATTTACAGTTGCAATTTCTCTTGCAAAGATGCTCATTTGGAGATCGGCCCTGCCTCTTCCTCCCTGAGGGAAAGAGCTGATCATAAGATGAAGGCTTTTTATGACCGTGTCTACGTGGACTGCATTGGGCATTTTATATGCGTTGATTCCTTCACAACCGTGAGTGGGTAGGTGGTTTTACGACCATTTGACAGATGAGAAAACTGAGGTTCAGAGTGGCGAAATCACTGGTAAGACGACCGGGGCAGCTCCCCTTGGAGCCCAGGGCCTAGAATGCCTTCCGTGTGGCCTTGCCTTTGCTCTGTCTTCCGCCCCACCCTCCTCTTCCACTCAGAGACGAGGAATAAAGAAAGCTCCCAGGAGAGCAGGGACTCAAGGGGTGAACTTTCCCGAGCCCTCCGGGCCCCGGAGGACCGAGATGGGCTGCGTATTGGCGTGGCCCCTGGCCCACTGAACCGGAATCTCTAGGGGCTGGCCCTGGAAATGTGAATTTCAAGCAGTCTGGCCGCGGCCTCTGCGATGTGGCCAGCTTTGGGCTCTGCGTCCTGCCTGGTGTCCTGTCCCTTGGCTTTTGGGTCGGTGGCGCTGGCGGTAGCTGAGTCCCGGTGGGCTGTTAAGGGCAGGTCACAGGGCAGTCGTCCCCGGGGCTCAGAGCTTGGCCGTGGCACATCACAGGCAGTGGCCCCGAGGGAGGGGAAGGGCGTCGGACTGCTCGGTAAAGGGGAAGTCGCCGCGCTCCTGCTCGGTGTGGCGGCCTCGCGGGTGGTAAGTCACGGGCGGCTTCTGGGGTGCCTTGCAGGGACCGAGGGGATGACGAGGCCTTGGACCTCTTCCAGCCGCGATTTCGGTGCTGCCGTCCCCGGCCTGGTGGCTGGGGGTGCCTGGGTTTGCGCTTCCTCTGTGGTGCATGAGTCCACCCTGCGGTCTCTCAAGGCCTTTCCCCGATTGCCCCCCGAGGAAGGATGCTTTCTTCATATCTTCCCTTTTGAAATGACCTTGATTTGGGGAAGAACATAGCCAGCTGGGATGGCAGAGTCCTTCTGGTGTCACTCACAAGCCTGGATTTCCCCTGCCGGATACCCTGACCACTTATGGAATCAGGGCCACTCGCACTCCTAACCATGGCTCAGCGCCGCCTGAGCCCAGAGAGATGCCCCAGGACCAGGCCCCGCGATAGACTTTTGTGCCTCTGGAACCTTCCCCCTGAGGTCTCAGGGGCCCCCAGGACTGTAGACTTCCCCCAAAGCTGCGAGCTCCAGGTGGGGCCGTGAACTTGCCCACCCCGTTGCTTCCTTGGCCACCCAGATGGCCTTCTCCTCCTGTTCCCGTTAGACTTTCGACGTCCCCAGAGGAAGCGACTGTGAGTCCCTCTGTCAACGGCTTGATGAGCCACAGGAAAGGGAGAAATGAATGCTGAGGTCTCTTCTAGTGCGAGACCCTCAAGTTCGCACCTGTCTTTGTCTGAGTTTGCTAACACGCGCCGGAATGGAAACATCCGATGTAGGAATTTTATCGGTTCCTTTCTACCCTGTTGTTTCCGTATTTTTGGCATCTTGCTTCTCCTGGGACGATCGCTAGAAGAGAACACTGGAACTCAGGAGGGAGCTGACATCTGTCTTACCCTTTCAAAACCCTGTTATAGATGTTATTTCATTTGGTCCGTGAAATTTCCCTGTGTGGCAGATGTTAATACCACCTCCATTTTATTGACTGATTGATTGGGGTCTCACTCTGTTGCCCAGGCTGGAGGGCAGTGGCACGATCTTGGCTCGTCACAGCCTTGACCTTCTGGGCTCAAGTTATTCTCCTGCCTTGGCCTTCCAAGTAGCTGGGACTACAGGCGTGTGCCACCACGCCTGGCTAATATTTCGATTTTTTTGCGTGGAGATGAGGTCTCACTATGTAACTCAGTCTGGTCTCAAACTCCTGGGCTCAAGCGATCCTCCTGCCTTGGACCCCCACAGTGTTGGGATTACAAACGTGAACCTCTGCGCCTGGCCAATATTTTCCAAATATTAAGTGTTAAAAGTAGGCTATTCTGGGTCATTCATGCATTCATTCATTCACTGTCAGTCATTCACAAAGTATTTTGTGAGCACCTGCCAGGTGCTGGAGTGTTGTATAATATCTCTTTGTCTTTCCTTCCCTCCTACTGACATCTTCTTTTCTGTTTTCCCTCCCTACTTCCTCCTTCTTTGTCCTGTTCTATGCTTTATCACCTGCTTGGCTGTGTCCTCAGACTTCAGAAGTCCAGTGTCAGTTGAGGCAAAATTAGCTTTGCTTAACAACAGGGCTTCTGTCCTTGAAATGGCAGTTTACCCTCAGAACTGGTGAGACTCCTGGCAGCCTTCATGAAGTCAGAATCAAACCAGGGTGTTTGGTTGCCCTTCAACAAATCGTGTCTGGGTTAGGACCCAGTTGAATAGGTTATTGTTACATCTGTGTAATGGACTAGCATGGAGACAGGGAACCAGGCAGTTCACACCGTATTGAGGTGGAAAGTCTGACCATATATATGAAGAGAAAGAAAACTAAGATACAGAGCAGTGTGCGTAGTATAGATGTGACTTAGGTATATTTTTAAAAGAAATATATCGATGCCGGTCTGTGAATAATTTTTTTCCTGGAAGGATACACAAGAAACTGTTGACTGTGGTTACCTCTGGATGGATGGATAAAATTTTTAACTTTTTTTTTTTTTTTTTTTGAGTCGAGCTCTCCCTCTGTCTTCCAGACTGGAGTGCAGTGGCATGGTCATGGCTCACCACAGCCTTGACCTCCCGAGCAACGGCAACCTTCCACCTCAGAGTCCTGAGCAGCTGGGACTACAGGCATGGGCTGCCATGACCAGCTCATTTTTTTTTTTTTTTGTAAAGACAAAGTCTTGCTGGTCTTGAACTCCTGGCCTCAAGCAATCCTCTTGCCTCGGCCTCCCAAAGTGCCAGTATTACAGGCGTGAGTCACTGCGCCTGGCCTATTTTTAACTTTTTGTTTTAGACATTTCTCCAGTGCTTTAAGTTTTCTATGTTCATTTTCTGTGTTCAGTTGGGAATTTTAAAAAGAGTCAAATGATGGCGTCGTGGGGATGTTCTGGATCTAGAGAGACGAATTGGGCTTGCACCCAGATAACCCAGGTGGTTGAACTGCAGGTTAAGTTCCTTTGTGGCCTTCTTCCTCGGCCTCGGCAGGCTGACCTCCTGATAAGGGGAAGCCATGAGGTATTGGTTTGTGTTATTGCTGTGATGACCGCACCGTCACCCGTGTGGGCCAATGCCTGCCAGGAGGCCACAGCTACTTATCACCTGGTCATATCTTTGCCCTTGTGAAATGGAATCGGACGCTCATGAGATTTGGACTGATGCCTTCTTAGGCTCTTACCGTCATCACGACCATCAGCAAGAGACAATGGGTTTGTGTTCCACACACTGACACTAGATGGTTGAGTCACCTTAGACAAGTCACTCGGCCACTCTGGATCTGTTCTTGTCCTTCTTAACATGCTGCGGGGAATGATAAGTTGACATTTCAGATGTTTCCAACCATGAAATTTCATGATTTCAACTGCGTGTGATTTTTACATAGCTTGCTTCTCATTGCTGGGTCTCAATCCGATATTCTTCCAAATCCTATCAATCTTTATCAATTCTATATTTATTTATTCATTTTTGAGTTGGAGTCTCACTCTGTCACCCAGGCTGGAAGGCAGCAGCACACTTCCGGCCTCCGCAGCCTCGACCCTCTGGGCTTCGGCCATCCTTCCGCCTCAGCCTTTCAAGTAGCTGGAACTACAGACATGCGCCGCCATGCCCGGCTAAGTTTTTGATTTATTGTAGAGACGAGGTCTTGCCAAGTTGCCCAGGCTGGTCTCGAACCTTTGGGCTCAGGCAATCCGCTCACCTTGGCCTCTCAAAGTGCTGCGATAATAGGCGTGAGCCACCGTGCCCGGCCAATTCTATATTTATTTCTGCTAACAAGTTGTCCTTCACAAAAGAGTTCTAAACAAAACCTTAAAGGACATATTGATAACAGCTTTCTGTTTATGGACATTAGCTTAGGTTTAGTTTTAGGAGAATATAACATTCTACCACTATCTGTGTGGGAACGAAGAAACATACGTATTGAACGTTTTACATATGCTGTTTATTATTGCCTGTGTGAAGAGTTATTCTTGTGAGTTCGTAGGAGGTTAATGGGGACAAGGGAACTGGGGTGAATATGCATGACAGAGTGGGCCTGTTAATTTCCCTATTATTACAGGATGTTTTCACGACTTTTTGATTTCGTTTCCACTAGCCGTTCACATGACCGAGAGTATGTCTGAGATGGCCCAGGAAATAGGATGGCTTAGTGCTATAAATGATTCTTGATCTGCCCATTGGAGAAATTATTGAAACCACAGAAGGCTAGTCAAATGGACTTCATTCTGGGCAGGAAATTTTCTATTTTAGCCAGTTCGGTAACATTCAGACTTCAACAGAGGACAGTTGTTTTTCTAAGTCACAGAATAATGAACACAGCCAGTAATTAATAAAAAGTTGCCTATTTTGTGGGGGTGGAGGGGAGAATACATTTGGATACTTTTTAATTTTCTTAAACTTTTTTTTTTAATTTTAAAGATGTGGGGTGGCTGGGCTAGGTGGCTCAGCCTGTAATCCCAGCCCTTTGGGAGGCTGAGGCTAGTGGATTGCCTGAGCCCGCAGGTTTGAGACCAGCCCGGGCAACTTGGCGAGACCTCATCTCTACAATAAATCAAAAAAATTAGCTGGGCATGGTAGTGCTTGCCTGTAATTCCAGCTACTTGGAAAGCTGAGACGGAAGGATTGCTGGAGCCCAGCAAGTTGATGCTGGGGTGGCCTTGAGCGTGCCACTGCACTCCAGCCTGGGTGACGGAGTGAGACTGTAACTCAAAAAAAAAAAAAAAAAAAAGGTGTGGGATACACAGCCGTGCGTGGTGGCTCACGCCTACAATCCCAGCCCTTTGGGAGGCCGAGGTGGGAGGATTGCCTGAGCCAACCTGGACAAATTGGCGAGACCTCACCTTTACAATAAATCAAAAAATTAGCCGGGTGTGGTGGCGCATGCCTGTAGTTCCAGCTACCTGGAAGGCTGAGGCAGAAGGATCGCCGGAGTCCAGCAGGTCAAGGCTGCGGTGGCCATGAACATGCCACTGTGCCCACTACCCTCCAGCGTGGGTGACAGTGAGACTCTGACTCCAAAAAAAAAAAGATGTGGGGTACAATTCAGGGTTAGGTAAACAATGGTCATTGTATAGGTAAAGCTTGGACCTCACTTTGATTCCTGCTTCACCTGGTTTGAGATCAGGTATGCTTACAGATGAGATGTGCCCCCCTCCCCTGGCAGTTTCCCACTACTGCCAGTCCCTTTCTTATAGTGTTCTGATAGTTGTTCAGGGTGACTTTTTCATTTTCACTGTGCTTTTGTTTTAAAAAGCAGTCCAGGTCTCCACTGTCAATGTGTTATGTGAGGTAGGTGCCCAGTAAACGATGGATGGAAGGACAGCCAGAAGAGTGAGCGCATCCGTGGTGATCATTGACCATTCTCCTGGCTCTGGGACCCTTTTCGAATGTCCCCATTTGAGAAAAGATGTCCCTCCTACATGCCTACTTAGGGGCCTGTGTACTGGCCCCCTTGGGATTGTCAAGCATTCCCATGGAGCAGGAGTGTCTTGGGTCATAAGATGTTTCTAAACAGTAAAAAACAAACAAAAAGCCAAACGAACAAAGAACAAAAGCCTCTTCAAACTTCATTCAAGGCAAGACAGAGTCTACAGAGTGCATGTGCTTTTCTGGGCCCGTCCTTAACTAATGTGCCAGAGGTGAAACCCGTCGTTGGGTATGTCATTCCAGAAGTAGGTGGCGGTTGGAACTGTTGGCGCCTTGGTGTGTGTGGGGGTCTTCGGTAGCAGAGATTAAGTTGGGTGTGCCTTTGTAAAGGGGAGCGTTCCAGTGAAGCATTGTGCAGTGTGTGGAGGAAATTTCTAGAACTGGCTTAGTGGTTTTGGGAGCTCCTTGGTCCTTTTCCTTCTGGGCTTCTGTCTTCTGAGTCTGCATCTTCCCGCTGCAAGTTCAGCCCCGTTTTAGGTCTTTCTTAAAAATAACAGCCAGGCTCGGTGGCTCAGCCTGTAATCCCGCGCCTTTGGGAGGCTGAGGTGAGCGGATGGCCTGAGCCTGCGGGTTCGAGACCCGCCTGGGCAACTTGGCGAGACCTCATCTCTACAATAAATAAAAAAAAATTAGCCGGGCGTGGTAGCACGCGCCTGTAGTTCCAGCTCCTTGGAAGGCTGAGGCGGAAGGATCGCCGGAGCCCAGCAGGTCGAGGCTGCGGTGGCCGGGAGCGGCCACTGCACTCCACCCAGGGCGAGAGTGAGACTCCAA
>CAUYQG010190648.1:0-14512 GCA_963574415.1 Tarsius wallacei | reverse complement strand
TGTCGCCCAGACTGGAGTGCAGTGGCCGCTCCCGGCCACCGCAGCCTCGACCTGCTGGGCTCCGGCGATCCTTCCACCTCAGCCTTCCAAGTAGCTGGAACTACAGGCGTGCGCTACCACGCCCGGCTGATTTTTTTTTTTATTTATTGTAGAGATGAGGTCTCGCTTGCCCAGGCGGGTCTCGAACCCGCGGGCTCAGGCAATCCACTCACCTCAGCCTCCCAAAGGCGCAGGATTACAGGCTGAGCCACCGAGCCCAGCTCAGAATTTTTTTTAAAAAGTCTTCTAAGTTAATAAGTTTAATTTTGGCTGGGCTCAGTGGCTCAGCCTATAATCCCAGCACTTTGGGAGGCCGAGGTGAGAGGATTGCCTGAGCCCGTGGGTTCAAGTCCCGCCTGGGCAACTTGGCGAGACCTCATCCCTACAATAAATCAAAAAATTAGCCGGGCGTGGTAGCGCGCGCTTGTAGTTCCAGCTACTTGGAAGGCTGAGGCGGAAGGATCGCCGGAGCCCAGCGGGTCGAGGCTGCGGTGACCGGGAGCATGCCACTACTCTCCAGTCTGGGTGACAGAGTGAGACTCCAACTAAAAAAATAATAATAAATTTAATTTTGTGGAACATTCATTCTATTGTCCTCAATTTTCTATTTTGTGTAAACAAATGAAAACCTTACCACAAACCAGCTTGTGTCCCTGAGTCAGGATCTGGGACACAAGCAGATATGTGCACCTGCTCTGAGTAGAGGTCCATGCTGGGGTCTGTGTTGCGGTTGCACTACCAAGGCAGAGGGTCTGTTCATTTTAAATAAAAGGGAGACATTGTTGCTATTATTTTCTATACTTGCTCATGCTGTTCCAAGGATTGAGGATTCATGAAAATTCAAGAAGACAGGACCATCTCAACTGCACACACAGTATGGGTTGGATGGGTCTAGAGTCTGTGGGTAGTTGAAGGTACTACCCCTTGGGTGGCATAGTCAGGATGGGGAAAGGTGGGGACTTTTTTTTTTTTTGAGTTGGAGTCTCACTCTGTCGCCCAGACTGGAGTGCAGTGGCTGCTCCCGGCCACCGCAGCCTCGACCTGCTGAGCTCCGGCGATCCTTCCGCCTCAGCCTTCCAAGTAGCTGGAACTACAGACGCTCACTACCACGCCCGGCTAATTTTTGAGTTATTGTTGAGATGAGGCCTCGCCAAGTTGCCCGGGTGAGTCTCAAATCCGTGGGCTCAGGCAATCCTCTCGCTTCAGCCTCCCAAAGTGCTGGGCTTACAGGCTGAGCCACCAAGCCCGGCCTTGTGGAAGTTTTATAGGTCTTATATTATCTTTAAGACACTGGGAGTGGAGGGAGAAAGGCGGGCCCAGGAACAGAGATATGAAAGTTATGAAAACCGGGCCTTAAAAGATGAAGAAAAGATGGAACTCCAGGAAATCCAACTCAAAGAAGCTAAGCACATCGCAGAAGAGGCAGATAGGAAATACGAAGAGGCGGCTGGAAAGTCGGTGATGATTGAGAGTCTTGGAAGGCGCAGAAGAGTGAGCCGTGCCAGCAGAGTCTGGTTGCAGAGAGATGGATGAACAGATCAGACTGTTGGGCCAGAACCTGAAGTGTCTGAGTGCTGCTGACAAAATGTACTCTCAAAAAGAAGACAAATATGAGGAAGAGATCAAGATGCTTACTGATAAACTCAAGGAGGCAGAGGCCCGTGCTGAGTTTGCTGAGAGAACGGTACCCAAGCTGGGAAAAACAATCAATGGTTTGGAAGACAAACTGAAATGCACCAAAGAGGAGCATTTCTGCACACAAAGGACGCTGGACCAGACTCTGTTTGACCTGAATGAGATGGAAAGAACCCCAGGCCCACCCTGCTGCTGCTCCTCCCTCTGACCCCGACCCCACCCGAGGCCAGCTTGCCTGAAGCTGACCTTTAACCCGAGGGCTGATCTTTAACTGGGAGGCTGCTTTCTCCTTTCGCTGTCCGCTTCACGCCATTGTGGTTTTTTGGCCAAGCTGTTTTTGTCTCTTCCTAGGGATTCCAGCTGGGCTGGAGACTGAGCACCTTTGGGAACAACATTTAAGAGAATGTGAGCACAAAGCAAACGTCTTTAAAAGCATGTTGTGATGTACACAAGTTGTAATTACCATTTTGTTTTGTGAACCATTGGTGAAAACATTCCAAATAATTCCACAGCTCTGAAGCAGCAATTTAATCCCTTTTTTACTTTGAGAAGGTGACTTTTTTGCTTAATACATATTACCCTTTCCATGAAGAGGGGAAAAAAGTATGGACCTGCCTTACTGAGAACTGAACAGAACTCAGGGAAAGACTCCACCATGGGAAACGTTATTGCTCTGTACAAAGTACCAGCCAAACCAGAAAGGTGATTCTAGGAGGAGTTAGCCAAAATAACAATAACAAAATTGTGCTGCTCAAAAGTTCAGCTTAAAGGTATCTTTGGACAACTTTATTTTTATTTTTTTCATTGGAAGTGACCAAATTAAGATGGTGAGACCTCTGAGACCAAATTTTTGACCTATGTCTACTGCCTTTCCAGCCGGTCACAGAATGGATCATGTGCCCCTTTTGTTGAAGTAACCACTTCATTACTTTCCTGCATCTTTGAAAGGAAATTATGACTTTGCCACTGACTTAGCAATATGAAACTCATCTCATTACCATTTTGGGGGGCTGAAGCTGCAGTCTCTAAAAGTGCCATCTCATTGTGCTTTGTACCAGCCAGTCCTGGAGAAAGCTTAAATAGCTTATGTACAAAGCTCTTTAAATTTTATGTTATTTTAAAACTTTCCTTTTTTGGGTTTGGGGCGCCCGGGCCACCCCATCTGGCTATGAGGACCTACAGTTTATGGGCTAGCAATGTGCTGATTTTGAAGTTTCTTTTCCTATCCAGGTGCTGCTTTTTGGTAAGGTTTCTATGAAGTCTGTTAGATGCAGCATATTGACTTAAAATGTACTCTCCTTTGGTGTGGTCTCTTTGGGGTCAATTGGGAGAAAGAGAAACCAGTAGAGTATATGCTTTGATGCCTCATATTCACAAGTGTCTTTTTGAAATAAAGAACCAGTCCCTGCAAAAATTGATAAATAGATAAATACATAGTGCATATCAGCCTATTTTCATAGAATCTGTGTTTTTTCATAAGTTAATATCTTGTAAGAAATTTGTTTCTGATATCTGTAAAAAAAAAATTTCTAGACTTGGCACAATGCCATCAACTTTCTTTTTCTCAATTTTCTAGACTTGGCATAATGCCATCAACTTTCTTTTATTCCAAAATATATTGTATAATTTCCATGTGATACTGTGTTTTTCCCCCTTTATAGATTCATTTTAGACTTGTGTTTGCTCACAAAAGGTAAGAACTTTGTTATACTTGGCGCTGCATTCTGTCTACTGGTACCAGTACTGAAGAAATTTCCTCCATATCTATATGCTGGATGGCAGGTTAAAGTATATCACTCATAAATTAATCCTTTATTATATATGTTAATATACTTTGTTTTGATGGACATAGATGCAATATTTGTGTAAGTTAACTTTTTTATTTCATAACTGAATTCTTTTCACAAAGCATTATAAATATGTGTTCTTATTCTTATTAGAAAGTAGAATAATGGCATGTTGTAACCTTCTTATTGTCAGTTAAACTATGGCATGAACACTTTGAAATGCTTCTTCATATATTTCTGCAATATTATTTTTTATGATTACATCATGCCCAAACTTTCAATATATTGTATACATATTTTCTGATAAATCTTTTATTATTAATTATTTAAATAATATCTAAAAGTAATTATAAATATATTATGATAAATAAACTATTTTTGCACATCTTTTTGTGTCCTAAAAGTAAATAGTTGAGTCAAAGTGTATTATTTTCTTCAAAGTTTCTTTTCTACTTATGATCAAACTGTCTTTTAGAAATTTTACATTCCCATGAGACATTAGTGTGTTTATTTTCTTGGAATAAGTCTTCTTGTATGTGGGTATCATATCCTGCTCACCTCTGTCCCCTCCCTCATACATACAAATATACCAAAGAATTCATCAACACCCCTGATTATACATGTGAGACTATGATACACATCACACTTATATTTCTACAAAAATTCATGGTTTGAAACACGTTGAGTACTTGATCAATAAAGATCTTGAATGAGGGACGGCCATAAATGCATATGGTCCTTTCCACATGGTACATGTTATTTTAATGTATAAATGATCAATATGAGGGCAGTAGACAGAAAATATTGATACATCAAGTGGGAGATTTTCATGATAAACAGTAAATGTCTTTCTATAAGGTTTTACTTCTAGTGGAATAAATTTAACCATGCTATTAACTATTATATTAAAAAGGATATGCCTTATAATGCAAAATGTTAACTGTTTCTTGGTAGTAAAATTTAAGGAAAGTTTAGTTTCCTTATTGGTGTTTAATCTCTGTTTTCTATAATAAACATGTAATATATTGTCATTAGAGAAGAAAAAATATATATTCTTTTCTGAGTTCGAATCTCACTCTTTGTCACCCAGGCTGGAGTGCAGTGGCACACTCACAGCCACCTCAGCTTTGACCTGCTGGACTCTGGCGAGCCTTCCACCTCAGACTTCCAAGTAGCTGAAACTACAGACGTGTGCCATCACGCCCGACTAGTTTTTGTGTGTGATTTATTGTAGAAATGAGGTCTCACCAAGTGGCCCAGGTTCATCTCGAACCCCTGGACTGAGGCAATCCTCTCGCCTCAGCCTCCCAAAGTGCTGGGATTACAGGCTAAGCCACCATGCCCAGCTGAGAAAAATATTTTTATTAGCATACACAGTGAGAGGAAATGATAATCCAATAATCTCTGTTCACCGTTTTTAACCTGGGTACAGATTATGGGGTTGAGACCAGGGCTTTTCTATCTACTCAGAGATGAATAACATGAATGGGCCATTGATGGGATTTTCCATTCTGGTTTCAGAGTCTTATTTACTTGATTCCATATGCGTTTTGCTTTCCATGTGGCTTTAAGGGCTTGCTAAAAGCTGATAGATACTCATCAGTTGTTACTAATCACCCCGTGCTCTAAGATGTGTCCTAAGTCAGAACAGAAAAACGCACGTGTGTATTTGAACTATGTACAGCATGCAACTCACTCAAGGTAGAGTATACCCTGTTATAAATAAGAATTGATCGTAGGACACTGCTCATCTTACCTGAACTGCATATCTTTGTTTCCAGAATCAAGGCAGCTGTAGTAGTCAGGTGGAGTCCATCCAGGCATACATCTGTCTTCTGTAATAATAACTCAAAGATTTATTTAACATATATATTTTGTGAACAAAATAAATAAAAACATTAATTTTAAATTATAAACCCATAACAGGAATTAAAAAGTATGTATGTATTTCTCTGACATGTCAGTAAGCATTAAAACTAAATTTTTGATGAAAATTTTCATTGAATTATAATATACAAATGCTCATGAAAATAATTTGGCTAATGAATTTTCTTGTTGTTATTGTTGTTGTTCTGGTCCATCACATTCCTCTTGCTTTGTTTCTGTTTTGTTTATCTTGTGTTCTTGTACAATGCTAAAGAGATCTGTGTTGTCATTTCCTTATATGAGTATTCTTATTATTCTTTTAAAAAATTCTGGGTTTCTGCATCTATGTTGCTCAAAATTCACTTTGAGTTTTGCATCTTCAGAAATTATTCTCTTAAGAGTATAATCTTCCCTCCAATATGTGCTGCAAAATCTTTGCCTCTGGTTACTCATTAGTAGAAAAGGATTCCTTCTTCACATAGTTCTGGAGCTGCCTATATATCTGAATTTTCTCTACCAGCTGGCACCATGTTTTACATGTGTTTTGTTGCCAGGAATTGCCTTGCAAACTCATCTCCTTTTAGAAAGATCAATAACTTCGTTGAAAATTAGTCCTATCCTTTTGTTGAAATATGTTCACTCTGACTATTCTTTGGAAACTATCAAATGTATTGACTGAATGCTGCAGCTAAAAATTAAAAGTTTGGGTGCATCACCAGGACTGTGATGTAGGGTTGTGCCAATTGTGCATTATATAACGTCGGAGGAGTTATTTACAACACAGACATCATTGATTTGGATATTTATGGGTACAATTTTTGACAGATAACAGGGTTGTGTTTTGTTGCAACAAAATTAATATATTCTGACAATGTTTTGGTATATGGAACTGTCTTAAGGAAGAGACATTTTTAAAAATTAGAACAAAGGATCATATAAGCTAGCATTGGCCCTCACAGTTGTAACAAGGGATTCTGGGACTGCATTTATTCAACTACATTAAGGCAGAAAGTACAACAAGGTGGTCAACAGTATGTTCTACTGGAGTCAGAGAAACCTCATTCAAATAGTGAATTTTTTAACTACTACCTGTGTAATCTCAATAATATTTTCAACCTTTGAGAAATTTGGTTTTCTCATCTGGAAAAATGAGGACATATAGCAAAATCATTTTAAGTGAAAACACTAAATTGCTCTTGAAATATGAGCATATATTGGTTAAAGAAATGGACAATGAGGACACACTGTTGGGCTAGCCAACTGGGGTACAGAGTTCTATTTTTTTGTTGTTGTTTTTTTGAGTTGGAGTCTCACTCTGTCATCCAGACTGGAGTGCAGTGGCCACTCCCGGCCACTGCAGCCTCGACCTGCTGGCCTCTGGTGATACTTCCGCCTCAGCCTTCCAAGTAGCTGGAACCACAGGCGTGCGCTACCACGCCCGGATAACTTTTTGATTTATTGTAGAGATGAGGTCTGGCTAAGTTGCCCAGGCGGGTCTCGAACCCGCGGGCTCAGGCAATCCACTCACCTCAGCCTCCCAAAGTGCGGGATTACAGGCTGAGCCACCAAGTCCGGCTTCTATTTTGGATTTGTATCATATATATGTATATAATATGTACATAAATGACTAAGTCATTCTGAAATGATACTGTTCGTAGAATGCTTAGCAAAGTGGGTTGCATAGTAAACACGCAATGGTAACTCTTAGGTAGGCATTCATGGCAGTTAGAAACATTGGTCCAATGGCTGGAAGTGCTGGATGGTCAGAAGTTCAATATGGGATTCAATAGTTGAAAGCTATGGGGGAGACGACCCAGCACAGGAGGTTCTCAGTGCTTACGGTAGGATGAGTTATTATAAATAAAGATAGAGTACATTGCTTTCTTTAGTTAGAAATTTCATTTGTTCATTGTGAGGTAGAAATAGATTTCCCCAGAGGAGTTCCTAGAAAATCATAAACTCTGTGACATCCAGGTGAGAGGTGTCCACTTAAAATAAATCTAAGAAATCACATAGGGGAAGAACTTTTGCTAAAATAGGAAGCCCGTTGGAGTTTGTTCTTACCTCTGACCAAGACAGAAAACGTTATAAAAATTACCTCTGTTGAATTCACCGAAAGTGAATTTTATAACTCACCCTGAATATGAAAATAAAAAGCCATCAAAAAGATATGAAGAAGAAGAAATTGTAAAAGAGTATAGGGGTTATTAACCTCAGGTAGAGTCACTTAAGTGGTGATGTTATGCTAGTAACGGCACTCTGATCTTTTGGTGCCCAGGAAAAAGTGTAGAAAATGCATCTCCCAAACAACATTTTATTCTCAAAGTACCCACAGAAGTTCTTGAGGCAGAATACCTGATTGAGAGCAGATGTGGAAATTTGGAAAGAGAAACTGAATGAGGCATAACTTGAATGTGACTATTGTGTACAAAACCAAGTCTTTCAGGAAGTTTAATGTTTTACACTTTTAGTGTTTGCAAAACTGTGCACTTTTTATCCTCTTTTCTCAAAGTAGTTTACATGTGTTATCAGAGAAGAGATGGAACCCATAGTAAAATGTTCAGTTACAGCCCAATGTGGGTCTAGGGGAACCTTTAGAATTGGATGTGTGGTGATATTTGTGTTGCATGTTGGATTTTCCAGAAACAGATGGGTTTGAGATACATTTTGAGTATAAAATATTTATTAAGACAAGACATCTGTAAAAGAAAGAGGAAGAAAAAGGATTGAACAGAGAGAAAAATCAAATGGCGTAGTTCTAACAAAGCCTTAACCAGCAAGGTGCAAAGCCCTGAAGTGAGTGTTGACCAACAAAGTTGCCTGATGTTGGGCAAAAATGGCTGGGCCTTTATAACCCAACTTGTCCATTCAGTGGATGGAAGCTGCCCTCCCTCCTTTCCCCAGCCCCACACCAACTCCTCATGCAAAGCTGCTCTCTGCAGGTGCTTTAGACCTGGAGAAACTCATAGCTACAGACTGTTGATTGCACTTCTGCTGCTGGGCATCAAGTCTTTCTTTGATGGATGATCTAGAAACACATCTCTATTAATTACTCTCACTCTCATATTATAATTCTAAAATGACTTTGGTAAACAAAAACTCAACCAAAGGCTATACTTCTACAAATCTTGACTCTTCATTTGTATTTTAATTTTTCGTACCTTCATGGAAATCTTATGAATTTTTATTTATAAAACAATTTTGATAATAGTATATGTCTGAATTAAGCAGGCTTCTAAATATCTACTTTGTATATATGATCCATGTTTTAAATGCATTATTTAGACAGACATTCCAGAATATTCACCTTTGTGTGTGTGTGTGTGTGTGTGTGTGTGTGTGTGTGTGTGTGTGTCAGAGTCTTACTCTTATGCTTTTATGCCCAGGCCACAGTGCAGCGGTACACTCATGTCCACTACAGTCTGAACTTGCTGGCTCAGGTGATTCTTCAGCCTCAACCTTCCAAGTAGGTAGAACTACAGTGTGCACCACCAATCCTGGATAATTTTTCTTGATTTATTTTAGAGACAAGGTCTCACCAAGTTGCCCCTGGGCTCTAACCCCTGGGCTCAGGCAATTCTCTCGCCTCAGCCTCTCAAAGTGTCAGGATTACAGGCATAAGCCAATGTGCCCGCCTTCTTTATTTATCTTAATACCATTGTTTTAATTATTTTTCACTTTCTCATTTATGTTCTCTTATTTTGTAAATATATAATCTTGAAATCATCACTTTCAAGCGAAACTAGGAAAGGTAATGCATTCTTGTTTTCTTCTAATATATTTGAAAGAATAACAATTCCTCATATAGAAAAATTTATAAAGATATGATTGATTTTCCTGATTTAGAAATTTTTTAAAATGTGACTAGTTTAAAACCTAAGGTCAAATTTAGCTCTAAAAATGTAAATGCATTAGGTTTCATATTTGCATAAATTATTTTTTAAATAACATGTGAATGACTTATTTCAAAAAATAAATGCCTATTTCCGTGGAGGGAGAGAAAAATGTTTGTTTGTTTCATTTTTTTTTAACTAAAAGTTTATACCTAACATATTCACATTTAATATCCCTAGTTTAGCATATACAGGTTATTTTTGAAAACCCAAAATAAAATAAGACAAAAAGAAAAAGATCATTGCTATGTTGTTGGCAGGTTTTTCTTTGGCTTTCTTCACTCACGGCTTTGACATTTATTTGACCATTCCAAACCTCGATGAAACCCTTCAGTCAGGAGTTTTACAGGAGTAGGCAAGCATGAAATTAATTTTCCAAGGTGAAGTAGCTTACAGATGCCAGAAGATCTCATAACTCAGTAATACTAGTAAACCCCTAAATTAGTTCTCTAGCTTCTTGGGTTTGTGCTGTTGTTGTTATTACTCTTATGGTTTAACTGGGTGAATTTCTTAAGTTTTGTGTTTCTTATATAGAAAGAGTGGCTTACACATTTTTAGAACAAGATAAAAGCTTTTCATTGTGTTGTATGTGTGTGTGTGTGTGTGTGTGAATTTCCTGGCTAGGGTCTTCCCCAGTAAAGTCTACTTATCCAGACATGTTTTTCATGTTTCCAAATGATATTGTCCTTTCGCATTGCATTTAAAATTGATCCAATCTTTTTATGATAATTCTGCAGGAGACAGTGTGTACAGTTAATAGCCCTAGATCTATAATTCCTATTCTGAGGAATATAAATTCTGACCATGTGTAAGATCATGGAGGACTTCCACATGAGAGATTACAATATTCTATGTAGGTTTCTCATTTACAGATAAAAATGTCAGGCTAAATTTATTTAAAATGTGTCATTCATAGTAATGTAGCCATTTATAATATAATTTTACTATTTCTGTATTGACCTAAATATTTCACTTACACTCTTGCAAAGTAATTGTCATTGTTTATTTTAAATAAGTCCCAATCATTTAATATAGTGATTGTGTGTGTGTGTGTGTGTGTGTGTGTGTGATACAACAGATTCTCCAGTGGTTTTAGATTATCATGGCTAATTTGGAGGTTATTTGTCAAGCTTCTTTCTGTGAATTTCCTCTCCCATCTTCATTTACCTACAATCAGCTGCTTAACACTAACAGACATTTTGTATGTATAATGTAGTGAATTCTTGTGGCCACAAATCAGACATTTAACTCCAACTGAGGATACAAGATTCTCTGAATTAAGGATTTATAATGAATCCCTTTTCACTCTGTTTAAACATTAATAGTTTATTCCGTTACCATAAAAGTATATGGGGCTTTGGAAATAAATGACAATTCAGTCTAAGTCTGTATTTTTTTATTTTCCTGGTACTTTGGTATATGATTGAGATGACTATAATTAGAGTTGGAAGAATCTTCACATGTATACCAAGATCTGTGGAATAAGGAGAAAATGGAAAATCCAAGTAAATGCCCTAATACCACATTCCTCCCCTGGGTCTAGATAATAAATCAAAGACAATATTATATTCTGGTAGATGACAGAGGTTAGTACCATCTTCAGGGATTTGAAGAATTTAATATTGATAGTCTATTATTTCCCTGTTTCCAAGAAAAAGAACAAGTCATTGTACCTTGGGTCTGCTGCTACAAATAAATAGCTATAGTACTTAGCATATTTCTTTGGATTCTGAGGACTATACATGCTACACAGAGAAAGGTGGCTCCAAACTATTTCTTAGTGCCTTGAAAAGTTGTCTGTTCCTATGGGCTATAGAGGAAGAAAGGTACTGTAACAGACTCAAACTTTAATATTTGCAGCCCTGCCAAATAGACCATATGGCCCAGGAGAACACATGTCGCTAGAGGTGTCCATGGCAGATAGGAATGCTTTTGTGTGTGTGTCTTATAAGACCAGATTCTTCTAAACAATTGGACCATTGTTACCATGATTTTGGATAGGAAGGTTCATGCCATCATCATTCCTCCTGAAAAGCACCTCCTGATATGCTACTAGACCCTAATAGAGACTGAATTCTTAAGCATGAGATGACAAGTAATTGTAGTTAGTGTTGCTCACCATGAGCTTGGTACGAGGTATAGCAGACCAGTCTGATCATAAGGCTTGTTTGGGAAAAAAAAGCACTAACTCATTGTATAAATGAAGCAATGCAAATATATTTGGTCCTGAGATAGCTCAGTGTACACAAGTTACCTACTGCTGCTCAAATCATCCCTTAGGGTGTCCCTGCAAGACCACATAAGAGAAAACTTCCTAACAGACCTCTGAGCAGTACACCTGTACATCAACTTGCTATAGAGGAGAGTAGCTTGAGGTAATTCCTAAGCTATGACAATCTTGACTGGTTGGTCAGAAGCCAGGAAAGAATACTACTGGAATGCTAGTGACAACGTGTGAGTAACCTGACAAGGAAACTAGAGAAATGAACCAAGACTGTAAAGATGTTTTATCTCACATAAATTCCCATCAGGGAATTGTAGGGTCTCCTCTGTTTTTCACCTCTGATTATTGTTTCAAATACTTGATGACAACTTAATTGTGTTAAATATCTTCCTTGTTGGGGTCATAAATTCATTTTGAGTGAGATTTAGACATTTTCTGTGTTTGCTTTTGTCTTTGTGCTTGTAGTCTTTAGTATAATGCTAATATCCAAAGGTTTATAGAGTTCATAATGTATCATCATGTGATTGCTTATAGCATTGTCTTTCATAAAGAAAAACATTCCATCGACAAAGAGGTGCAAGAATTGGCCAACTTCCATGATAATATCTTAGAAGCTGTTACCCCCGTATAATGTACCAGTTTGGGGAAGATACCCTGCAGTTTGGACTGATATACTTTAAGTTTATTACTTCATGTTGATCTGTTCCTTACAGGTATAACACACATGTCCAGGATGCAGGAAAAGCATGTATCCATGTCTCCCTATGGCCATAACTCCTTGTGACCCACCTGGGCAATATGTAATTCGTATTCACCTTGTTAGTATTTGCTGGAATAGAATTCCTGGTTCCCAAGGAGGATAGTTCTCATAGGAGACAAAATGAGATAGTAACTAGAAATAAAAAATTATGGCTGCTAGATAAATTTTTAATATCTGAAGAAAAGCAGGTTAAAAAGTTAGTCATTATACTGGCAATAATGACTCTAATTTTCATGAGGAGATAGGTTTTTGCTATTTAATGGGAGCAAGAATTATACCCGAAATTCAGAGAATTCACTGGGGCAACTCTTGATACTTCTGTGCTTAGTGGTAATTGTTTTCTTTTTTTGTTTGTTTGTGTTTTTTTTTAGTCAAAGTCTCACTCTGTCACCCAGGCTGGAGTGCAGTTGCACGCTCACAGCCACCACAGCCTCAACCTGCTGGGCTTAGGCGATCTTTCCACCTCAGCTTTCTAAGTAGTTGGAACTATAGGTATGCACCACCATGATCGGCTAACTTTTTGATTTGTTGTAGAGATGAGGTCTCGCCAAGTTGCTCAGGCTGGTCTTGAACACGTGGACTCAGGCAATTCTCTCACCTCTCCCTCCCAAAGTACCACACCCAGCTACTTAGTGGTAATTGTAAGTGGGCAGTTGTAGTGATCAAAGTCAGATGAGGTGGTGATTAGAGGCAAGCAACAAGCAGCCGAAGTGCTGGCCAAAGGGAATCAAGAAAGTATAGTAGAGGAGGAAGATTGGGAATAAATAGTTACAACTTCAGGAAAAAAAGTATATCAATGGGGACTGTTGCTCCTTCTGTTGCAGAATGTTATAACTGGTTGTAAATTAGTTTTTTTCCCTCCTTCCTTCTTTCCTTTTTTCCTTTCCTCCCTTTTGTCTTTCTTTTCTTCTTTTTTAAAAATTTACTTTTCCTCCCCTTCTCCTTTCCCTCCTTCCTTACACTTTTTCCTCTTCTCTTCCCCCACTTCTCTCTCCCTCTCTTGCTTCCTCCTTCCTTCCTTCCTGTCTCCCTCCTTTCTCCCTCCCTCCTTTTCTCTTTCTCTCCCTTCCTTTCTTTATTTTTCTCTTTCTCCTTCTCCTTTCTTTCTAGATGTGAATTGTGAGGAGTTACCACCCTGAAAGAATCAATGACAGGATGAATCGAAAGTAATATGAAGTATCCGTATATCTGTGCAGTGAACCAGGTGGTGTCGACGCCCCATTTTTACCTCTCATCCTTATCACTTCAGCAGTATCATTGTTTTGACTAACAACTGTTGTTACTCCTCGTGGTTGTCCTTGCTGCCAGAGACAGCTTTGCCACTTGGCATCCACTTTGCCATCACGATAGCACACTGGGAGTGCTTGGAACTTGAAGACACATCATAGAAGCAGCTCAGAATCAATGAAGATGGGAGTGGGTTTATAAATATCCTTCTTTCTTGCTGCTGAGGGGAGTTAATTTGGAATCAGGTGTCTCCAATCTCCTGCTGGTTTTCCCCAGCGGAGTTAAGTTCAAATTGCTGACTTTAGAATACTCACTTTATAAGATACTTTCTTTTTCCTTTCTGGTTTCATTTCTTTACTCCTCCACAAATCTTCTTTTTACTTCCAAAGTAAACTGCTAACATTGAGATCATTGTCTCTAGTTCTAATTCCTGATAAGTTTCATTTAAGATATCACCTCCCTTGGATCCAACTTAGATGAAGCTATTTATTCCAGGCTTTGTCATTGTTTATGCTAGTCTCTGCTGAGACATCTACATTCAATTCTAGTTCCTGGTTGCACAAGCCAATGTACCCTGAAATCTCCTTCTATTCCATCCAGCTGGCCCTTCTAGTTATGCTGACTCTTGTGTTCATCCTCAACACTTTCAACCTTATGGGAAGATATTTTTGCAACCTGGGGCTCACCCGGTTACTACAGGGTGGCTCAGTCCTGTTAGTACACTTATGTTCAGTCTCTATTTTGTGTGTGTGTGTGTGTGTGTGTGTGTGTGTGTGTGTGTGTGTGTGTAGCACTGCTGACTATCAAGAAAAAACTTTCTGCCTGAAAATGTGGCACTGGTGCCCCCTAATTTAGTAACCTCAAGTTGAATTTCTGTCCTTACCCTCCTCTTCACACCAGGACCTGACCCTGAATATTTTCAATAATATTCCTTGTACTCTGATCTAGAGTGAATTTTTATTTTCTACTCTCTGTGGTAGAACACAGTACTTCCTAGATATTTTTATAAAAGCACACATGTACCTGCGTGTTCCTTGCAGCATAATTCACAATTGCAAAGATGTAGAACCAACCTAAATTG
>CAUYQG010190639.1:0-22618 GCA_963574415.1 Tarsius wallacei | reverse complement strand
ACATTACGACATCAAACCGGGGCGTTGGAAAAGTTACTTTTTTTTTTTTTTTGAGTTGGAGTCTCACTCTCGCCCAGACTGGAGTGCAGTGGCCGCTCCTGGCCACTGCAGCCTCGACCTGCGGGGCTCCGGCGATCCTGCCGCCGCCGGGGGCCGCGTAGCTGGCCTTACAGGCGCACGCTACCAGGCCTGGCTGATTTTTTGATTTATTGTAGAGATGAGGTCTCGCTTGCCCAGGCGGGTCTCGAACCCGCGGGCTCAGGCAATCCACTCACCTCAGCCTCCCAAAGGCACCGGATTACAGACTGAGCCACCGAGCCAGGCTGGCAATTTCTTAAGGAACTAGAAATATACCTTCCATATGACCCAGCAATCCTCCTATTGGGAATATACTCAGAGGAACTAAAATCATTCTACAGAAAAGATACCTGCATATGCGTGCTTATTGCAGCACTATTCACAACAGTAAAAACATGGAACCAACCATACTGCTCATCGAAACCGGACTGGATAAAAAAAACCTTGGTACATATACACAATGAATATTACACAACCTTAAAGAAAGACAAATATATGGACTTTGCAGCAATGTGGATGAATTTAGAGTCTACCATACTCAGTGATCTATCACAGAAACAGAGTGCCACATGTTCTTCCTTATAAGTGGACCCTGATCATTTACCATAATACTATAAGAAAGGGATTGGCAGTAAAGGGATACTACCAGGGTGAGGATGGAGGGGATACAACATCAATACAGGTACCTGATCTCAAACCAGGCAAAGTGGGGACCAAAGGGATGGCCAAACTTTACCTATCAATGACCACTTGTATACCTAATCCTGAATTGTATCCCACATCTTTAAAATAAAGGTTAAAAACTGAAATGAAAAAGAACTTGAACTGGCTAAAAAAATGGTACATATACATGATAGAATTCCACAGCCATAGAAAAGGACAAATATCTGAATTCTGTAGTAACTTGGCTTGATTTATAGTCTATCATACTCAGTGATTTATCACAGAAACACAAAAACTGATTACTACATGTTCTCACTCATAAGTGGACCTTAACTTTTACCATAATATTATAAGAAAAAAATTGGCAGTAGCAGGATACTGCCACGGGAGAGGACACAGCAACAATAAGGGAACCTGAACTTAAACTAGGTAAAGTGGGGACCAAAGGGAGATCCAAGTTTTACCTGTACAATGACTTGCATTCTTGATCCAGAATTGTACCCCACATCTTTAAAATAAAATAAATAAATAACCAGTACCCCTACCTATTACCATGCACAAAAATCAACTCTAAATGGATCTAAGACCTAAATGTAAAACCTCAAAGTATAAGAACCTTACAAAATACAGGAGACACCCCTATGGAAATTGTAATAGGCAACCAAATCCTGATCAAAACCCCATATGCCCATGCTATAAGAGACAAGGGGGACCCCATCTAACTAAAAAGCTTCTGCAAAGCAAGATAAACCAACACAAGATCGAGGAGACAACCCACAGAATGGGAAAAAAATATTTGTCAACTGACAAAAGTCTAACATCCGGGATCTGCAAGTAACTTAAACATGCCAAAAGGAAAAACAACACACAACAAACAACCCTATTAAAAAGTGGGCAAAAAATATGACTAGACATTTCTCAAAAGAAGATATCTGAGTAGTCAACAGATACAGGAAAAAATGCTCAGACTCACTAATCATAAATAAGTGCAAATCAAAACCATACTGAGATACCACCTAACTCCAGTTAGGATAGTCATTAACAATAACTCTAAAAACAGCAGATACTGGAGAGGATGTGGGGAAAAAGGAATGCTTCTACATTGTTAGTGGGAGTATAAAATAATAAAACCTCCATGGAAAACAGTGTATTGATTTCTAAAAGATCTAAAAATCATCCTCCATATGACCCAGCAATCCCCCTTCTGGGAATATACCGAGAGGAACTCAAATAAGTCTATAAGAAAGATACCTATATATGCATACTTAATGAAACATTATTCACATTAACAAAAACATAGAACCAATCATGCTGCTCATTGAAAGTGGACTGGATTTTAAAAATGTGGTATATACACATGTTGGAATATCACACAGCCACAAGAAGAACTAAATTATGGACTCGTAGCAACTTGGATGTAGAAGAAGAGAAGGCTAAAGCTTTACCTGTACAATGACCACTTATCTACCTAATCCTGAATTGTAACCCACATCTTTAAAATTTTTAAAAAATGAAGAAAAAGAAGTAATAATTAGTAAACTCCGACTGTATTCAGTAATTTTGTTTTGATTGTCTTATTTCCACTTTCAGGGTATAATTTTTGTCCTATTAAAAATATTGCCTAACTCAAAATCATGAAGTTTAAAAAAATATATTTATTTATTATAGAGTTGTGGGGTACAAGTGAAGATTTACTGCATAAATAGGCTGCATACTTGTGAAGTTTTGGCTTCTAACTGATCCTCACTTTCCCTGGGGGAGGACCAGTTACTCTTTGTGTTGTCTTGTGTTCCCTCTCCTCCTTCCTCCCTCCCTCCCCTAGGAGTGCCCAGAGACTGCTGATCCCACCCTTGTGCTAATGTGACTAGTGTTCAGGGAACTCTTATTAATGAGAATTGTGGTATTCAGTTCTTTGTTTCTGTGATAATTCACTTAGTATGATGATCTCCAACTGTATTCAAGCTTCTGTGAAGGTTATGGTTTTGTTCTTTGTTATGGTTTTGTAATAATTCATCATATATATGTACTACATTTTTATTTATCCAGTCCAATTTTGATGAAGTTGGTTCCATGTTTTTGCTATTGTGAATAGAATGACAGTAAATATGCATGCTAGGTGGTGTTTTTTTAGTAGAGCAATTTATGTTCCTCTGAGTATATTCCAGGAGAGGTATTGCTTTGTTTTCTTCTATGGTTATTTTCATCTGTATTTTTATAGTTTAACTCATATTTATAATTCTTTTGAATAAATTGTTGTTTCCTTTGAATACATTTTTATGTATTGCAAAGAAAGATCAAGGTTTTTTGTTGTTACTTTTTTGTTGCCATTTTGCTTTTAGAATATTGTCATTTGAGCACAATTTGTTGAAAAAAATATGATTATCTTTTATATTGAATTAACTTGGGATCTCTTTTTCAAAATTTATTGACTATTTACACTTATACCAATTTCTGTACTCTATTTTGTCTCATTGATGAACTGCCTATTCTTTTGAAATACCATAAATTGTATTGCTTATAGTAGTCTTGTAATAAGTCTTAAAATTTGTTAGTGTAATTAATTGACATTTAAATAATTTTTGTACGTTTTGTCCATACATTTACATATAAATAATATAGCTAATTTTTAATTTTTCAACACAGCTTTATTTTTATTTATTTATTTATTTACTTCTTTATTTGAGTTGGAGTCTCACTTTGTCACCCAGACTGGAGTGCTGTGGCCGCTCCCGGCCACCACCACCTCGACCTGCTGGGCTCCAGCGATCCTTCCGCCTGAGCCTTCCAAGTAGCTGGAACTACAGGCACGCGCTACCACACCCGGCTAATTTGTTTGATTTATTGCGGAGATGAGGTCTCACCAAGTTGCCCAGGTGGGTCTCGAACCCGCAGGCTCAGGCAATCCACTCACCTCAGCCTCCCAAGGCACGGGATTACAGGCTGAGTCACCGAGCCCGGCAAAACAGCTTTATTTTTTTAATAGCCTTATTGAAGTATAATTTACAGAACATAAAAGCTACCAAGTTTAACTGAACAATAAGACTTTTTAGTTAACTACAGTTTTGTGCAATTATTACTTCAAGACTAGTTGTGTTTTATTTTTCTTTATTTCAATAGCTTAGGGGGTACAGATAGTTTTTGGTTACAAGACTGAGTTTTATAGTGGTGAAGTCTGGACTTCAATTGTGTCCACTACCCCCACCTGTGAACGTTGCATCCAATAGGTGATTACTGTCCTTCAACCCCTTCCACCCTCTCACTTCCGAGTCTCCAGTTTCCATCATATCATCATATGTGCCACTGCAGATCTTTAGTTTAGTTCTCACTTATAAGTAAGAACATGTGTTGCTTGGTTTTCTATTCCTCAGTCAGTTCACTTAGACTGATGTTTTCCATTTTCATCCAAGTTGCTGCAGAAGACATTATTTCATTCTTTTTAATAGTTGAGTAGTATTCCACAGTGTATATGAACCACATTTTCATTATCCACTAATAGACTGATGAGCATATAGGTTGGTTCCACATACTGGCAATTTTGAATTGTGCTATGATAAACAAGCATGCGCAGGTGTCTTTTTAAATATAATAACCTCTGTTCCTTTCAGTAGATACATAGCAATGAGATTGCTGGATCAAATGGTAGATCTAATTTTGGTTCTTTGAGTAGTCTCCATACTGATTTCCATATAGATTGCCCTAATTTACTTTCCCATCAACAATATATAAGCATTCCCTTTTCTCCACATCTGAGCCAGCATCTATTTTTTTTTTTTTTAATAATGGTCATTCTGACTGATGTAAGTTAGTATCTCATTTAGTATCTCATTGTGGTTTAGATTTGCATTTCCCTGATGTTTAGTGATGATGAACAATTTTTCATATGTTTGTTGGTCATTTGTATATCTTTTTTGGAGAAATGTCTGTTCATGTCATTTGCTCACTTTTTAATGTGGTTATTTGAGTTTATCTTGTTGATTTGTTTGAGTTCTTTGTAGATTCTGGATATCAGTTCTTTGTCAGATGAATGTTATGCCTCCAGTTTTATTGTTTTTGCTTAGGGTTGCTTTGGCTATTTTTTTGGTTCTATGTGTATTTTAGGATTTTTTCCTAACTCTGTAAAAAATAATGTTGGTAATTTGATAGGGATTGCATGGAATCTGTAGATAATTTTAGGTCATTTTAATTATGCTGATTCTTCCAGTCCATGAGCATGAGATTTTCTCCATTCATTTGTGTTTGCTGCAGTTTCTTTTATCAGAGTTTTGTAGTTCTCCTTGTAAAGCTCTTTCATCTTGCTATTTAAATATATTCCTAGGTATTTTAGTTTTTTGGCTGCTATTGTTAATAGAAAAGAGTTCTTGACTTGATTCTCATCTTGGTAGCTATTGGTATATAGCAGTGCCACAGATTCATGTGTGTTGATTTTACATCCTGAAAATTTACCAAATTCATGTATCAAGCCCGGGAGTCTTTTGGAGAATTCTTTAAAATTCTCTAGGTATAAGACCGTGCAATCAGTATACAGAGATGTTTCATTTCTTATTTTCCAATTTGAATATGTTTTGTTTCTTTTTTTGCCTGATTTCTCTAGCTAGGACTTCCAGTTCTATGTTGACTAGGAGTGACAAAAGAGTGCATCCTTGCTTTGCTCCAACTCTGAGGGGGCATACATTAAAATTGTATTCATTTAGGATGACATTGACTGTGGTTTTGTTATATGGCTTTTATTATTTTGAGAAATGTCCCCTATATGCCTATTTTTCTGAGGACTTTTATTATGAAGGGATGCTGGATTTCCTCAAATGTTTTTTCTGCATCTCTTTAAATAATAATATAATTTGTGTTTTTAATTCTGTTTATGAAATGAATCATACTTATTGACTTGTGTATTTTGAACCATTCTTGCATCCCTGAGATAAAACCCATTTGGTTTTAAATAAAAATACTTTGCTTACATTTTTATTCCAAAATTGCATCAAATATCTAATAAGCATATTCTATTCTCAAATTTTTGTGAATACATTATTTAATTTGAATTTATTTAATATTAAGTTTGAGAAGAAAAGAAAGAGGTATCAATTTTTGTTATCTTTAACTGGATATCTTATTTACATTTTCTAAAGCACCTTTTGGTAAATTGTGTTTATGTTTGCAGAATGAGAAAATATTTTATTGGTGTCATTTGAATACAATTTTGAAGACAAAAAGAAATCGTATCTCCATTGTATTCGTCACTATTTTTGAAGCAGAATTTACCAAAGTTTGCTCAGTGACAAGTAAGATTGCTAAAACAGATTAGCAGACATACAGCAATAGAACAATTTACTAAACAAAGTTCTGAGGCTTCCTCACTAAAGGGCTCCTAAAATACTTTGTTTCTATAAACTATATAAAATCAGTAGTCAGAAGCAAAATTATGCAAAATTAAATTACTACTGATTAGTACAGATATATTCCTATACCCAGGGTATGTGGAATAGTGGGAATTGTGCACCCAATAATTGGCAATTATTAACAGAGGGGGGATAAAGGTACATTTTATCATTTGCATTTTTCAACTGGTTTTGGAATTTTAATTATTTTAAGAACTTTTACGTGCTCAATATTTTGGTAATTATCTAGTCTTCTCCCTTATATTTAGTTTTCTATCCCTTCTAGTCTTTCCAAATACTAAAATGCCTGGCACCTTTGGGAAGAGCTTTTGGACTTGGCTAAGTCTAGAGAATAAAGTGAATAGAAGCAATGTACAAGACCCAAAACCCTCGGAATTTACTTTTGGAGAGTGGAACCCTTGTAGTACAGGTGTCCCTTTCTAGGTAACTGCTCTAGAAGCCCATAGGCCTCAATGTATAAGCTAGTGTTTTTGCAAGGGGCTACATTTGGCTTTAGTGTTTGGTTGTTGTTGTTGTTGCTGTTGTTGTTGTTGTTTGGTTGGTTGGATTTGGGGTTTTTTTAGATTGTTTCAACACGTTCACCCATTTCATGATGAGTGATTTACCAGCATACCTGCCCAAACTGCACAGAGTGTTCAGTAGTTTTTGACTGAAAATGGCATGACTGCTGTGCCCCACTCTGATCTCACCCTAAGTGTCATTTGCTTCCCTAGATGAAAAACATTCTCAATGGGAAACGTTTTGCTGATGTGAAATTGGTGAATCAAACAAAAGAAAAATAGCAGACATACTAAAAGTCGTCAAAATTGACAAGTTCAAACACTGAGCAGTGAAAAAAGCAGCTTGGTAGGTATATGGCATCAAGTGGAAGGTAATTTGAAGGGGACGAATGTTTAAACATGTAAGAATAAATACACAACATTTTGTAAATGAATTCTGGATTTTTGGTTCCCCCTCATGTGTCAGTGAGTGGTCCAATTATTTAATTGCTTCTTCAAAATCTTATGGGTTTATCTTCTTTCTGCCAACATGATTGTGGAAGGCATATTTTAGTTTGGTACTCTGAGGAACAAAAATGGGCAGATCCACATGTCAATCTGTACTGGGACAATGTTATAAACAAAAAATAAATTTGCATTTGTGTCCTGTTACTGATTTTTTTATGTTTGTGAAAGTGCATCTCTCCTGTATTATAATCCATCTAAGATAACTCATATAGGCCTCCATATATGCTATATCAGCTTCAGAGGCAAGCCTTGTAGTGGATTCAAGTTTATTTGGTCCATGTACAACATATGTCTTGGGCAAATGGAAAGTTTTAGATGCTTTTCCAAGCAGCAGAATATGCTTTCTTGGATCTGGAAACCAGAAGGGCTGCTCTCAGACCCATTTATATGAGCCACTGAGTCAAACATTGCTACTCTATAACTTGGACATGGGTTACATTCTATGTTGTAAGGTCGGTTACCCTCTGTTTTCCAAAATATACTCAGTTTTTTCATCATGTCTCCATGTAGAATGAGATACAATGAGACAGCCCTTTTTAGGGCACATACAGCATATTTATCTCTTATCACAACACTTTTTAAAAGTTAAGTACATTTGATTTAATTTGTTTATCAGTTTTGTAATATATCTTAAATCATGAATCAACAAACTATTGTTCACAGGCAAACTTAGTCTGACACTTTTTTTTTAACTTGTCCTTTTAAAATAATTATTGACTCACTTGAAGCTGCAAAAATAATACAGTAACAAACTGTATATCCTTCATTCAGGTTACCCTAGTGGTAACAATTTACATAACTGCAGAAAAATATCATTGCCGGGACACTATAAGACATTGATTATAAACAATATTTTTAACTATAGATTTTAATCAGATTTCTCCAGTTTTGTAAATCTTAATTTACTTGTATATGTGTATATGTATGTTTGAGAGGTTTTCTATGAACTTTTATCACATGTGTATATTTGTATAACTACCACTAAACATAATCAAGAGACAGGACTGTCCCAGCATCAAGGAGAGTCTCCCTCATTCTGTTTATATGCATAACCACTTTCTCTCTATTCCTCACTATTGGCAAATATTAATCTGCCTCCACCTTTCTTATTTTGTCAATTTTAAGAATGTTATACAAATGGGATTATCTTTACAAAATCTTTTAATATTGGCTTTTTAAAAATTCAGACTAATAGTCTTGAAGTCCATCCAAGTTGTGTGTGTGTCAACATTTTGTCTATTTTTATTAATAATTGGGCTCTCCGTGGCATGGAAATACCACAGTTTGTTCAACATTCAACTGTTTTCCTATATTTTATTGTTATTTCAAATAAAAGTACTATGAACATTTTTGTGAATATAAGTTTTCATCTTTCAGGGATCAATACCCAGGAGTGTGACCATCTGATCCTAAGTGCATATTTAACTTTATTTGAAAATGTCAAATGATTCTTCAGAGGTAGCACTTTACATTTCAACCAGTAATATATGAGAGATCCAGTTTCTCTACATCCACTTTATCATGTGGTTATTGTCAGTATTATATTTTATTTTAGTCATTTTAATGGGTGAATAGTCTCTCTCCTCTATCATCCCCCAGTTGGTCAACTTAAGAGGAAAAATTGGCACATATATAGTCACACGTTTTTCCTGACTCTTTTTTTTCCCTGAACTTCATTTACTGAGACAATTTGCTCTTTTTCTTGTGGTGTTTCAAGCTTTATATGTATGTATATATTTTTTCCTTTGCTTGGAAAAAAAATGTAATCAGCTCCTGTAAATCAAGAAAACTTTATTTCCAAGCTTATTTAATTTTGAAAACTAAACTGATTTCTTTGGTTTCTTTCTCCACTCTTCCATCAAGAAAAGACAAAGGCTTTTGGTAACAGTAGTGGTTTTTAACTAAATGGATAGAAGTTCTGGAATATAAAAAAATGCACAGGGGAGAAAACCTTAATTATAATAAACACTGATATCTTCCTATGTCACTGCTAATATATATTATGAATGTACAAAGAAGAGATATATAAAACAAAATTGACTTCTTTTTTGATCACTGAATGCTATAGTACAAAACAAATAAATTAGAAACTCACAAGAGTATCTTGGGAAATATTGTCATTGGAACAATAAATATTAGCTATTTTATTAATATTTGTGACAGGTCAGCATGACATGCTGTTCTCTCACATTTTTGTTTTAGAGCCATCCCAGGTACTTGCTAAAAAACACACATTTCTGAGCTTCAACCCCAGATCTTTTATTTTATTTTTTTTTGTTTATTTTTTTTTTTGAGTTGGCATCTCACTCCGTTGCCCAGACTGAAGTGCAGTGGCCGCTCCCGGCCACCGCAGCCTCGACCCACTGGGCTCCGGCTATCCTTCCGCCTCAGCCTTCTGAGTAGCTGGAATTACAGGCGCGCGCTACCACGCCCGGCTAATTTTTTTTGATTTATTGTACAGATGAGGTTTCGCCTGCCCAGGCGGGTCTCGAACCCGCGGGCTCAGGCAATCCACTCACTTCAGCCTCCCAAGGCGCGGGATTACAGGCTGAGCCACCGAGCCCGGCTACCCCAGATATTTTAAATCAGTAAGACTTAGATTTATGTAAATATATATGGACCTACATATGCATAGATAAAGACAAATGTGTAATCTCACATATATAAATAACATGTATATGTGCATGTCTACACACACGAATGCATATATGTGTTCATCTTCTGTCCAAGCAACTACCTGTCAAATATATCAAACATGTCTTCATTTACATGTGTGTTTTCTTGCAAATATTGAAAAAAGAGAAGATAATACCAAATTATTTTCTTAAAACTAATGCAACAAAGTATCACACACTAGGTAGTGTAAGATAATATTTATCATTTTGGGAGATAGTATTATGAAATTAGATTATCAGCAAAGACATCCTTCCTCTGAAATTTTTAGCAAAATCCTTCTTTACCGTTCTCTAGCTACTAGAGATGGCTGTAGCTCTTGACTTGCAGCTGCATAACTCCAGCCTCTGCCTCCAATATGATGGAGACCTTTCATCCTATCTTCACATCATCTTCCAATAAGGACATCAATTGTCTTGAATTAAAGGCCTACTCTATTTGAATACATCATCTTAACTAATTGCATCTTCAACAACCCTATTTTCAAATAAGATTACATTCCAATGTACTATAAGATAGAACTTCAACATATTTGGGGAAAATATTTTAACCCATACCATGCATATTTTTTGCAAAGAAGATTGCATCGGTGGAAAAAAAAGAGTTTTAAAATATATTGCCATGCATCCTCCTAAATCTATGATATTAAAAAGTACACACACTGTGTTATTTTATGTTTTATTGTTGAGCACTATTCCTAAAATATCATCAGTCCTGGTTTCACTAAATGGTTCGTTGCAAGATACATTCACTTAATCTATGCTCAGCTATTTACTTTAGTGTAAGTTAAAAGAACTGAAGTGATAATTAAGAGCATAATAATAGTCATATAAAACTCTAAAGGCCAGACTAAAACTTGGCCACTTGTAATCCACAAGGAAATATTTTCATATTTAACATTCTAACATTATTTCAAAATATATACATAGTGTGAGATAATTTGCTAAGTGTGGCTTTTATTCACTTAAAACACTGTTTATGTGTTAAAGTATTTGTTAGAATATAAGGAATATAAGACAACAAACAATATTGACTTTTATTACTTTAAAGCTATATTATATTAGCTTTATAATTTATTTGCATTTCTTCTGGTTGGGAAACTAAAATAGAGATAAAACTAAAAATATATTTTATATTATCTTTTATATTAATTATTTTTCTCAATTTTAGAAACACAACTGCATGATTTAATTTATTTCATTAAAATACTCAGCCAACTTGTTAATTGTGACAGATTATAGTACAAATGTTGGAATTATTACTAATATACAATATAAATTATAAATAATTATTATACTTTATACTTTATACAGATAAGATCTTTATGAATTCTGTATTTTGAGGGATAGGAAACATTGTTTTTAAACCAAGTGTTTGGTACCACACAAAGCTCTAGAAGAAGTAAGTTATAAGATTATCACTGACTATAGGAGCTTTTGCAGATGTTGCACAAAAATATCTTCCAGACTTTCAAAACAAAAAGCTTACAAAAACTTGGTAGGCAAGCAACAAACTATCTAATCTACAGTTCAGACATGATTCTTGTTTTTAAAACATGAGAGACAATGCTATAGGTTAAAGACATTAGAATTATATGGAGCAATTAGGTAAATTATAATGCATAAATGATGTTATGACCATTTGCATACTAACCCTGAGTTGTACCCTACATCTTTAAAGTAAATAATTAAATGAATGAATGAATAAATATAAATAAATAAAATAAAATAAGGTTATTTGCTCCCTGTTTTTCTAATTGTTGGAAGTGTTCCAGAATCTTTCCCATCTCTGTTTTGATCCTGATTTCTCCCATACCCTGAAATGATTAACTAGGGAGATCGTTACCTGTTCCTCAACAAAACATTCATGCTTTGATTTTCTTCACAGAAATTTTATAGATTGATATTTACATATGTTTATTGTTTTTGAAAAGTGCCCCATATTTAATGTCCTTTCTACTTGTTCTTTTAAGGTAGCACCTATAGCATGAAAAATTGCCTGTTTAAAAAGGTAGTTTTATATGCTGTCCATCTTTCCAAGTATTATCCAAACAGTGAAGAGATTACTTTCAAGTCAAATCAAAATTATTTTTTTACCACATCTAAATTGAGAGGATAAAGCTTTCCCTATTGCTTCAGATCAGAGAAGAAAAAATGGGTCCTGTATGAAACTATCTTCAAAGACTAGAATGTCCAGTGAGTGATATAAAGCAACAACTTTCAGTGGCATACATATTATTCCACACATAAGCAGGAAAAGCACAATTGGTAAATTCTAAACTAGACGAATGTCTCATAGTAGTCATACCTGTGGAAAGACAAACAAAAAAATTTAGAAAATTTGAATATTCTAATTCTATGGCATATTTTACCTATTCTACATGTCTTTCATAGAAGTTACTAAAATTATGCCATTAAGAAGTGTGGATTTATTTATTCCTAACTTTTTTGTCATATTAAAATTCCAATTTAGACAACCTCATAACTGTGCCTCATTCATCTCAGAGGGCCAGAACTTAAAGAAACCAAACATACATCAACACATCAGTGGGTTGATGTTTAATGAGATGACATTTGAGTTTCAACAAACACAAAATTTAATAAGGAATTGTTAACATTTATGTACCTTACTAACCAGAGTATACAATAAAATAAGGACAGATAAATATGTAGCATAGGGCTCCCAGGAGGTATATTATGTATGTGGTTGGAAGGTTAGAGAGTTTTCACAAAAAAGAGAACATAGGAAGTAAGACTTAAAAAGAATCCAATTTAAAAAGTTGTGATCAAGAATGAGATATTAAAATAAAATAAAGTGTTGAGATGAAATAATTTCTAACTATGCTTTTTACATGTAGTAGACTTTTCTTAAATTTTGCATTTTAATTATATTATAAAATTACAGAATGTATTTTTTATCATCTTATTTATTTTAATTTATTTTCCTCATTAAAATTGGAGTAGCTCTTGCAATGGCATATGGTTGTTTCTTATTTTCAACTAAATTTTGCAATTTTGATTTTTAATAATGGTATTTAGACTACCTACATTTTTTGTGATTATTGCTTTGGTAGACCTTATATTTGCCAACTTTTTATTTACTAATCTCTCATTTGTACATTTTTTCCTTCTTTCTTTTAATGTATATATTTGGTTGTTGTTTTTTTTTTTTTTTGCTCATTAGCTATTTACTTTGTTTTGTTTGGTTGTAGTTACTTTAAGGTTTATGAAAGGTTTTTTCAACAGCAGTACTATTGACAATTTGAGTGTTGTAGGATGTTTAACAGCATCCATAGCCTCTATCCACTATATGCCAGAAGTTATCACTACCCTACTTGTGACATTTAAAAAATATCTCCAGATATTGGCAAATATTCTCTATGAGTAAAATCATTTCCAATTGAAAAATTCTGGTTTATAGTAGGAAATTTTAAGGTACTCGCCTTCCAGTAATTTATTCCTCCTTGTATAAAAATGTTACATATTTGCTTACTTATATTTATAATAAATATATATGTATTGTTATACATATATTTAGTATTTTTTCTTATAAAGTGTGAAAAACTTGAAATAATATACATTGATTTTCTCCTCTTTCCTTATTTTATTGATATCATAGAGTTCACTTTTACATATATTACATACCACATAATACATTGACATTATTTTTGTTAATAATAATTTTAAAAGTTTTTAAAAATTTATTTGCTCACATATAACATTTCCTGTAGTTTTTCTCCTATGTGTAAATACAGATTTCCATCTTATACCTGCCTTCTGCCAGAAGCTTTCCTTAAGGGCTAGATTTGTTGATGGTGATATTGCCGGGAGAAGGGGTGCAGCTCCCCGTGTGGGACAACGGGTTGATGTCAACAACTGAGTTATTGTGTTCAAGTTTGTAAAGAATTCACAAACAGATACATAAAGTAGAAAGACAAGATAGTAGCTTTATTAAGCAAAGAATAGTACACTCCCAAGAGGGGAGAGAGGGCAGAAACAGCTTAAAGAGGCTGTGGCTTCTGTACCTAACTATTGTTGAGCTATAATTTTGATTTGTTTGTTTGTTTGTTTATGTCTGTTTATATTTGATTTTAAGGATGTGGGGTACAATTCAGGATTATGTATACAAGTGTACATAATATAGGTAAAGTTTAGGCCTCCTATTGATCCCCACTTTGTCTGGTTTGAGATCAGGTACCCTTATTGATGTTGTGTCCAGCCCCCTGGCAGTATCCTGCTAATGCCAATTCCCTTCTTATAATATCATGGTAAATGTTCAGGGTCCTCTTATGAGTCAGAACACGTCGTAGTTTTTTTTCTGTGATAAATTACTGAGTATTATTGACTCTAAATCCATCCAAGTTGCTGTGAAGTCCATATATTTGTCCTTTATGATTGTGGAATATTCCATTGTGTATATGTACCAAATTTTTAAAATTCAGTCCAGTTTTGATGGGCAGCATGATTGGTTCCATGTTTTGCTATTGTGAATAGTTCTACAATAAATATATGTGTGCAAGTATCTTTTTTATACAATGCTTTGAGTTCCTCTGGGTATATTCCCAGTAGGAGAATTGCTGGGTCAAATGGAAGGTCAATTTCTATTTCACCAGCATCTGTTGTTGTTTGTTTTATTAATAAAGGCCATTCTTACTGGGGTTAGGTGGTATCTCGATATGATTTTGTATGGACTTTCTTCCTACTCTCATGATGGTTTTTTTTCTTTTTTTTTTTTGCTTTGCAGATTCTTTTCAGTTGAATGTGGTCCACCTTATCAATCTTAATTCAAATCTCATGGACACTTGGGGCTATGATCAGGAATTGGTTGCCTATCTCGATTTCTGTAAGGGTGTCTCCTGCATTTTCTAAGATTCTTATAGTTTGAGGTTTTATGTTTAAGTCTTTGATCCATTTAGAGTTTATTTTTGTGTATGTTGATAGGTAGGGTTCCTTTTTCGATATTCTGCATGTGGTCAGCCAGTTTTCCCAGTATCATTTACTGAATAGGTTCCCCTGTCCCCAGTGATTGGTGGTGGAGGCTTTGTCAAAGATGAGTTGGTAGTGGAATCGAGGTTTTGCTTCGAGAATCTCCTTCATGTTCATTGGTCCATGTGCCTGTTCTTGTATCAATACCAGGCTGTTTTGATTATTGTAGTATTATAGTAAAGTTTCAAGTCTGGAAGTGTGATGCTTCCTGCTTTGTTTCTTTTGCTAAGGATTGTTTTGACTATTCGTGGTCATTTATGTTTTTATGTTAATTTCTCTGTTGTCAATTGCAGCTCTGAGAATAATAATGTTAATTTAATTTAGAGGGTATTGCATTTAATCTGTAGATTGTCTTTGGTAGGATGGACATCTTAACAATGTTGATTCTTCCCATCAATGAGCATGGAATATTTTTCCATTTGTTTGAGCAGTGTGTTGTAGTTTTCATTGTAAAGGTCTTTCACTTCCCCGGGTTGGAAGATTCCAAGGTATTTCACTTTTTGTGGTTATTTGGAATGGTCTTGTGTTTTTTATTTGGTTCTCTCCCTATTTGTTATTGGTGTATAAGAATGCAACTGCCTTTTGCACATTTATTTTGTACTCCAGGAATTGTCAAAGTCTTTTATTAGTGCAAGGAGTTTTTTTTTTAAAGAAATTCTCTTGGATATTCAAGGTATAGGATTACGTTATCAGCAAAGGGGAATAACTTAACTTCCTCTTTTCCTATTTGGATATGCCTGATTTTCTTCTCTTGTCTAATAGCTATGTCTAGGGCTTTCAACACAATGCTGAACAGGAAGGGTGAGAGTGGGCACCCTTGTCTTGTTCCGGTTTTCAGGGGAAATACTTCCAGTTTCTTTGGCAACATGCTGACTGTGGGTGTATCATAAACAGCACTTACTATTTTGAGATATTTTCTTTCTTGCCTAGGTATTCATGAGTTTTTATCAAGAAGGGATGCTGGATTTTAACAAAGACTTTTTCTGCATCTAATGATATAGTGATGTAATTCTTGTTTTTATATCTGTTGATGTATTTAATTATATTTATGGTCTGGTGGATGTTGAAATAGCCCTGCATCCCAGGATGAAGCCTACTTGAAAAGGTGGATGATTTTTTTGAGATGTGTAGTTGGATCTGGTTTGTTAGAATCTTGTTGAGAATTTTTATCTATGTTCATTCGGCATATTAGCCTGTATTTCTCTTTGTTGGATCTTAAGCTGGTTTGGGTATCAATATGATGTTAGCTTCATAGATGATTTGGAGAGAGTTCTGTATTTCTCAATTACCTGGAATACTTTTAATAGAATTGTCATCAGCTCCTTCTTGTATGTTTTGTAGAATTCCACTGGAAAGCCATCTGGTCCAGAAATTTTTTTGCAGGTAGTTTATTTACTATGATGTCAATTTTCTGGGTTGTTATTGGTCTGCTTAGTGTCTCAATGTCTTTCTATTTCAACCTTGGGATGTTGTGTGATGTCATAAAGTCCTCCATTTTAATTAAGGTTATTGAGTTTGTTTTTATACAGGTGTGCAAAGTAGTCTCTGACAATCTTTTATATTGATTCATGGTCAGTTGCGATTTCATCTTTTGCATTTCTGATTATGTTTATGTGGGCTTTTTCTCTGTTTTCCTTGGTCACTCTTGCTAGTGGTCCATCAATCTTGTTTATTCTTTCAAAGAACCAGATTTTTTTTGTTGATTTTTTTCTGTTATTTTTATCTTCCATGTCCCGTATTTGGGATCTAACTTTGGTGATCTGGATTTGTCTTGCTAAACTGAGGATTTTAGCGTTTTTTTCCTTCCAGCTCCCTTAGGTGATTTTTTAAGCTGTTAACTTGTGATTTTTCCATTTTCTTGATGTGTGTTTGGAGAGATATAGACTCCCCTTTAGGACTGTTTTCATGGCATCCCAGAAGTTTTGGTAAGATGTTTCTTCATTTTCATTTGTTTCCAGAAATTGTTTTATTTCTGTTTTGATTTCTGTGTTGACTCAGTCATCATTCAGCATCATCTTGCTTAGTGTTCATGTCTTTGTGGGTTTGGTGGAAATTTTGTTGGTGTTGATATTTATTTTTATTCTACTGTGGCCTGAGAAGATGCATGGTGGTATTTTGATCTTATGACATTTGTTTTTGCTTGATTTATGGTCAAGGATGTGGTCAATATTAGAGTATGTTTCATGTGGTGATGAGTAGAATGTATATTCTCTGATTGTTGGGGGAAATGTTTTGAAGGTTTCTATTATTAAGTCCATTTGGTCTAATGTCAGGTTGAGGTTCTGGATCTCTTTGATGATTTTTTGCATCAATGATCTATCTAGGGTTGTTAGTGAGGTATATAAGTCCCCAGCTATAATAGTCCCAGAGTCAATATCATTTTTTTTAGTTTACTTAGTAGTTGCTTTATGAATGCTGGTGCTCTTTTGTTGGGTGCATATATGTTTAGGATAGATATTTCTTGTTGATTGATTGAAAGTTTTATCATTATAAAGTGTCCTTTCATATCCTTTTTAATTTTTGATACCTTAAAGATTGTTTTGTCTAATATTAAGGTCACAACTCTTGCCTTCTTTTTGATCCATTCGCCTGGAAATTTGTTTTCCATCCTCTAATTATGAGTCTGTGTGCATCCCTTGTGAAATGAGTTTCCTATATGCAACAAATTATTGGGTAATGGTTTTTTAACCAGTTTGTCATTCTGTGTCTTTTCGGTGGTGCATTTAATCCATTCATGTTCAGGGTGATTATTGAAATGAGAATGTTTTTCAACTTTTGGATTGATTTACATGTGCATTTTCAAGTGTGCAGTTGCGATGATTTCTCTGTTGATTCTGTGCTCTCCTGTTCCCTTCAGAAGTGCAAAACCATTCCTCTTTTTTCTTTCTTCTGTGCTTAATACCTTTTAGAGCATCTCCTATAGAGCTGACCTTAAAGCTGCATAATGTCTTAATGGTGGGATGCCTGTTAAGGATTTTAATTCTCCATTGCTGATGAAGCTGAGTTTGGCTGAGTAGAAAATTCATGGTTGAAATTATGTATCTTTGAGGATACTGAATATTGGACGCCAGTTCTTTCCAGCTTATAGTGTTTCTGCTGATAGGCCTGCTGCTATTCTGATTGGTTTTCCTGACCTTTCTTGCTGCCATTAGACTCTTTTTTTTGTACCAACTTTGTGTAGCCCAATTACTATGGGTATAAAAATTGGTTTTCTCATTTGATGTCTTGCAGGGGTTTTCTGTATCTCTTGTATTTGGATGGTGATATCTCTTGTGAGATGAGGAAAGTTTTCTTCGAGAATCTCCTTGAATACTAGTTCCAAGGTGCTCTCTGTTTTCATTTCTTCTGGGATACCAATCAGGCATAGGTTTGCTGTCTTGATAGTATCACACATCTCTTGGGGTCTTTGTTCTTTCTTTCTGAGTCCTCTTTCTACATTTTTTGCAGATCAGGTTAATTCCATGTTTTGGTCTTCAAGTTCTGAGATTCTTTCTTCTGCTTGATTGATTCTGCTTTCCATGCTTGTCATCTTGTTATTTATTTCCTGGATGAAATTTTTTATGGCCAAAATCTCTGTTACAAGCTCTTTCAGCATTGCATCTTGTTTTTCTTCAGTCTTATTCATTCTTTTCATCCATTCCCCAATCCTTGTTGTATTCTGCAAACAATCAGTGGTGTCTTCCATTGTTTGGGCTCTGTGATCTGATTTTTCAGGCATTTTCTTTTTGTAACACTGGGAATTACCTGTGTTCTACCATTGTATTTTCCTCATTTAGTTTTGTTATTCAGTGGCGGTGGGAGAGACTTTCACTTCTGTTTGTTCAGCCTTCTATTCTTCCCTGATCAGGGTTCTGAATTTGTTCTATTTTGAAACAGGACTATGGGTGGGAAGCTTTACTGTCTCTTCTAGTTTTGAGAGTTGAATAATGTGGAAGATGGGGAGTTAGGAGCAGAAACCACTTGCAAATCACAATTATTGTGATATGGGTTCCCTGATGCCCATTCTCCACCACTGCTCTATATTATAATGCAATGGGTACTTGTGAGCATGCCCTGAGTACAAGATATAGTATCAGCAATGAGGAGAATGGAGATAAGAAGAATAAAATAAGATGAATAAATAAGTAAATAAATAAAATAAAATAAAACACAGAAAATAAAATCAAAAGCCAAAGCAAAAAACAAATACACACAAACACACAAAACCAAAACAAACTGAAAAACATCAAAACAAACCAAAAAGGAAAAAAAGAAAAAGAAAAAAACAGGAAAACCCAACACACACACACTCACACACACACACACACACACACACATGCGCACATGCATGCCCAACACACAATGAAAAAAATAAAGAGGAAAAAACATAATTCAAATTGAACCCACATGCATACATTCACACACATTAAACTAAAAAAGAGAAGAATAAAAACAAACAAACAAACTGAAAGGTGAACATTCAATCATTCACAAACACACATGAACAAAAAACAAAAAATGAAAGAAAAAAGAAAAAAATAAGAAGAAAAAAATAGTTGGAGGGGATCCAGATCAAACGCTCACACAAACTATTGTATGCCAAGGGAAAAGAAAAAAAAAACAAAGAAACAAACAAAAAAATTAAAAACAACCTACTGTCTTGTGACATGTCCTGTAATTGTTCCTATCAGCAGCTCACAGGTAAGCCCCTGTGCTAACATCTGAGGAGCTGTGGTCTCATTCACAATCTCCCCTGTGTCCCACTCGGGTAGGAGGAAGTGTCAGTGGGGGTTGGTGGGGCTTCAATCCCCCCTTCCACGCTTATATGGTCAGGTGGATCCCCTCTGGTGTGGAGGTGTGAGATTGTCTCTTCTCCAGATGCTGGCAGGGAGCACCTCAGCTGAGTTTACCTGAAGTGAGTCCTCCCATGATGGTGGATGTCCAGGTTCTTCCTAGATTTGTCATGCCCCAGTCATGTGGGTATCACATTCAGAGGATTGCAGGGGAGGAGGGTTTGGGTCAGCTCCAGACTCACTGCGGTTGCCTTCAGGGGTCTTCCTCATCCTTTTCTTGTCACACCCTTTGTCCTGAGGCTGAATTGAGGTAGGTGTGGGGCACCTGAGAATCAGCACTCGTCCCTCCCCTCCAGAGTTTGTGCTTTCAGGATATTCCCTCTGGGTCATGATCAATGCCTGAGTAGTTAACTACCATCACAGAGATTGGGTCTGTCAATCCGTGGTGAGCAAGCTGGAGCATTTCTCTGCCCTGTTTTTAGGGTGGTGGCAGGGAGTCTGTTTCTTCTTCTCCGGTGGTGCTCTGCCTCTGGGCTCCCTTGCTGTGCTCCCTCTGCTGCCCATGCTACCAGTGTCTGGCCAAGCACTGCAGTGGTGAGGCAGAGCCTAGAGTCAGCAGTCACTCCCTGAAGCTTCTTTCTGGAAAGGACTTCACTGGTTTAAAAAAAATGATGTTTGGCTTCTGCACCGTGGGAAGCACTAAGGTCCAAGCAGAGGGGCTGCATCACCATCCACTTCACCTAGAGAGTCCTGGCCACTTGCTCCCTAATCCCCACTCAGTCAGCTGCTCACATGCCCACTTACAGACACGTATGCAAATTTTCCATACACTCTCTCATTCACACTGTGACTCTCATAGTTCAACTTGTTCCTATAATTTTTGTTTTTAGGGATACCTTGGGCTGTGTTTTGGGGTTTTTTTCTTAGAAATGGGTGGTTTTTGGGGCTGGGTTACTGTTATTCCTCCCTCACATCAGGTAGGGGAGTTGTTGGCTTTATAGGGTTATATCAGTATTTTCAATGTGCCAGGGGTATGATGGGAGTGGGAGGCTTTTCTAGGATAATTTTATGTTAACAGTATTCCAGTAAGCTTAGGTTAAGTTAAGGAGAGTTAGTTAAGTTATTGTACCTGTATCTGAGTTGTGACAGTTCCTTTTAAGCAAACATATTGGTATAAGAGGAAGTTCTTAACCACATTTTCAACTGCTAGCTGTATAACAGGTGAAGTACAGGGGTGTTCTCATGGGAGATACCTTTTTCCAAGACCCTCCATTTCTAACTGCCTAACCAGGCCCTAACTACCTCCTGTCTCAATTATTTGTTTCTAGGTATTTTAATATATAAAAAGTTTCTACAGCATCCTGTTTATTATATAAAATATACATTAACTATTATATATACCATTCTGCACATAAATTGTAGGCTAACATTTTATATTTTATACTTTTTTATGTATTTTAATTTTTGAAGACTCAAGTGTTATATGTGCAGGTTTTTTACATGTTTATTCTGTGTGATAGTGAGCTTTGGGCTTCTATTGAGCCCATCATTCAAATGGTGCCCATGATAAACAATGGGTAGTTTTCAAATTTTTCTATCACCCTCCATTCCCCTTTTAAGAGTTCCCAGTGTCTGGCATTTTCAACTTTATGTCCATGTGTACCCAATGTATTAGCTCCCACTTATAAGTGAGAAAATGCAGTATTTACTTTTCTGTTTTTGTGTTAGTTTTCTTAGAATAATTGCTTTTGATTTGCATTTCTCCGATGATTAGTGATGTTGAGCATTTTCAAATGTTTCTTGACTGCTTGTATGCTTTTTTTCGAGACGTATCTGTTCACGTCCTTTCCCTACTTTTTAATGGAGTTATTTTTTCTGTCAATTAATGTAAATGTATTATATTTAAAATATATTATGAATTCCGTCAGCACTTGTTTGTCTAGGAAGGACTATATTTCACCTTCGTTTATGAAGCTTAGTCTGATAGGGTAAGAAATTCTTGCCTGGCATTTATTGTCTTTAAAAATGTTAAAAATAGGCCTCCAGTTTCTTCTGACTTGGAAGGTTTCTGTTGAAAGGTCTGTTGTTATTCTGATGGGTTTACCTTGGTAGATGCTTTCCCTTCTCTCTAGCTTCCTTTAAGGTATCTCCTTTTGTGCTGACCTTGGATAGTCTGATTACTATGTGCCTTGGGGATGGCTGTCTCATAAGGCATATCACAGGAGTTTACTAAATTTATCATATCTGCATGTTGATCATTCTAGAAAAATAGGGAAAGTTTTCATAATTTAAGTTTGAACATAATTTCTCCAGTGTGTTCCTATTTTCTCATTTTCTCTCAGTAATGCTGATCAGACATAAATTTGGTCTCTTTACATAATCCAATACCTCTTGAAGACTTTGCTCATTTTAAAAAATTCATTCTTCTTCATTTTTGTCTGACTGGGTTGATTTGAGAGACCAGTCTCTGAAATTATTGTCTCTGCTTGATCTACCATGTTATTAAGGCTTGTGACTATGTTATGACATAGCTGTAGTGAGTTCTTCAGTTACAATTGTTCAATTCTGTTCTTTTTTTTTTCGGTTGGTCATGATTAACTTTTAATTATTGAGTTATTTTTATGGCCTCTTTGATTTGTGAGTTTACTTTTTCTTGGACCTCACTCAGTGTCTTTGCCATTCATATTCTGACTTCTATGTCTTTTTTTTATTTTAAAGATGTGGGGTACAATTTAGGCTTAGGTATACATTGATTATGCAGGTACCTTTGTTGATGAGGTATATCCCTCCTTTCCCTAGCAGTTTCCCTCAACTGCCAATCCCACCCCCCCTTCCCGACAGTTTCCCACTACTGTCAATCCCTTTCTCCCTTTCTTATCGTATTATAATTGCTCAAGGTTTGCTTATGAGAACATATGGTACTCTGTTCTTTGTTTCTGTGATAGATCACTGAGTATGATCGACTCTAAATCCATCCAAGTTGCTGTGAAGTCCATATGTTTGTCCTTCTTTGTGGCTGCCTAATAGTCCATTGGGTATATGTACCA
>CAUYQG010190638.1:0-10452 GCA_963574415.1 Tarsius wallacei | reverse complement strand
CTTTTATTTATTTTTATTTTTTAATTTTTTTAGTTGGAGTCTCACTCAGTCCCCAGACTGGAGTGCAGTGGCCGCTCCCGGCCACCGCAGCCTCAACCTGTTGGGCTCTGGCGATCCTTCCGCCTCAGCCTTCCAAGTAGCCGGAACTACAGGCATGCGCTACCACACCCGGCTAATTTTTCTGATTTATTGTAAAGATGAGGTCTCACCAAGTTGCCCAGGCAGGTCTCGAACCTGCGGGTTCAGGCATTCCACTCACCTCAGCCTCCCAAGGTGCGGGATTACAGGCTGAGCCACCGAGCCCGGCTTCACATCTTATTATAGAATACTTACTTCATGATATTCATAATGATGAACTTAGTTGTACTAGAATAGGAGAGGCATCAACTCTACCAGCATTTGTTTTCATTTGTGTTGTATTATTAATATTTCCCGTAATCCATGTTTTCCTTTTGGGACACTTTTAAGCTGATTGTCCATTTTATGACTGTTATTTTGATTAAAACACATAGATGGGAACACATAGAGCAATATGTCACAACCCTAGGAAAGGAAAGAACAAACATGGGGGCACTGACAGCCCTGCAGTGTGGAGGAATAGCATCCTTCCTCCAAAGGTGTCACTCACTTTGTTCTCCCTGAACATTATCCGTGGCCATGAGTGTATGATATAGGGAAAGAGGGAGGTGCTTCAGGTTCATGAAGAGGAAATTGGCCAAGGGTCTCCCAGAACAAGTAGCTGCCTCCTCCTGTGATTTGGGTCTCAGTTTCAGATGTCTCCTCCTCAGAAAGATCTTTGTTGACCACCCTAGTTAAAGCTGTCTTTCTTTAAACATCTCTATTCCAATTGTCTGTTTTATGTTAAGTAATATTTATGACTGTCAGAAATACTCTTATTCATTTATTGATTCATGTGTTTACTATTGGTCTCCTACTGACTATAAGCTCTGTGAGGACAGAAATTTGGACTGCTTTACTGAATGCTATATTTCTAGTACTTTAAGAGAATTATGCCTGTCATGTAGTGAACTTTGTGGATTGAAATGGAGGTAAAAGTACATACAAATTCTAGTAGTGAGGTGACTGATGATCTTTGTATTATTTTTGGAAACTGAGTATTTTCTAAGGTTTTTTGGTAATGCTTAAGTATTTCTTCTGTAATCTGGGGAGAGAGGAGAAACCTCCCTCGTGAGTTGCACTTGCCTGAAAACCAAGAGCAAATTTTGTGTGGGTCATTATCAGTAGTACAATTCTTAATTAGATTTTAAAAATTAGCTTGAAAGTTGTGTACTGAATTACAAGGAAGCAAATATAAAAACTTAGTAATTCTCTCTTTTTCCCAAATTCAAAAGACTTTAAGGGTGTTTTGATCATAAACATAAAACAGCCACAATATAAAAACTTAGAAAAGACAGAAAAAGGACAGACAAAGAAAATTAACATCATCTGCAATGCTGGAGAGACACAGATATCTGCTCTTAACATTTTGGTGCAGAATTTTCTAAACTTTTTTGTGCATGGATGTGAACACATAAAATGTATTATGGAAATATAGGAATGTCAACTAACTATGTTTACATTATATTTCATTATAGGAATGTATTTTAACTTATTTAAATAGTTTTCTACTTATGGACATTTAGTTTGATCATAGTTTTTACTATTACAAATAAGCCTTCAGTGAACATTTTTATACATGAATCTTTATGATCTTATCCCATTTTTTAACATAGTTAATTCCTAGAAGTATAAGTGCAGAGTTGAAGTATATATTTATTTTGCTTTTCATTTTCAAATAATATTACATTTTATCTAACATGAGGAATTAGGAGTTAGATTTCAACTCTTGCCTTTTACATTTAATAACAAATCACTTTTGCCTCAGAAGCTGAAGGGCTTTGTTGAGAAGTTACACAGTGGTGATGGCAGAAGCTCAGGGGTGGGAATACACATACAAGGATAGTATATTCACTTCCCAACCAAGAGCTCAGTGAACACAACAGATGGGGTGTGTGAAAACTGAAGCTATATTGAAGAGTTGGTTTTGGGTTTTTTTTTTTTTTTTTTATCCTTTTAAAAAACTTTAATTTTACTCAGTGCTATCAGCCCAGTCAGAACCCCAAGGCATGAGTGTACAAACAATGTGCAAGTATGTGCAAAACTTGAAAGGGGCTGATGCTTGCCTCTTTACAGTTTCTTTGATCAAATTGAACACATTTTAAAGTTAACAGCAGTTCTAGTAAATATATAAATGAGCCATTTTTGCAGCATAAAATTTTAAGCAAATAATCTATATCTTCATCTTAAGCACAGAGAAAATAAATGGAATGTAATACTTTTAAAGAATAATTCTGGTAAATCTTGAGGAACTATCATGTCTACATGAAAAGGTGACCAAGAGCCTAAGGAGCATATAGGCCTAGACTGTCTGCAGGTTGGCCACTAGCCACACGTGGCTACTAAGCACTTGAAATGTGGCTATAGTCTCTTGTTGAAATGATAACATTTTAGATATATGTAGTGAAAGAAAAATACACTATTAAAATTAATTTCACATGTTTCTTTTTACATTTTTCATATGGCTACTAGAAATTTAAAATTACATATGTGGCTTGCATTGAATTTATTTCTACTGGACATTACGGAATAGATAGTGAAATGAAACTTCCCATGCTTATAAAAACTTCTAAAATGTTATAATTTATTTTATATTTACAAATATGATAAGAACAATGTGAATTATAGCTAAAGAATACTTTTAACAGTCACTCTTAATCTTGTTAATGTTTCTCATTTCTAGTTTGTTGTCTTGATTATTTAATTCAGCTTTTAGTTAAATTTATTAACCTCTACTTAGAGTCAGAGTTGTTAGAACTCAAGGCAGAAATCAGGAAAAATCTAGAGGAAAATATGGGATCCTTGAGAGTATTGTCCATATATAGATCTTTTTTCCCTTTTATAGAACTGATAAAATACATTTCTGTCATTTAAACCACCTGATCTGAGCTATTTTCTTGTGGCAGTCCCAGCAAACTAATAAATATATAGTGAACCCCATACCCATGGTACAATATTATTCAGCTACATTAAAAGATTTGCACATCAAAATTAAGTTAGGTTTTAAAATCAAAATCTAAAGCAGAAGCAACATTCCTAGAAAAAGGCAGTACTTAATATTTTCTTGCTGATAAAATATGCTAAAAATTGAATAACAGACAGGAGTGAAATAGTTCCTTCTAATGAAATAATATTGTTTTTTAAATTTAAATGTTTGCAGATTAGGTTTTCTTAAACCAGAGCATACTTATTTTAGTAAGAGAAATTTCAGGAAAATAATATTTTTACTAAGGCAGAGTATTTATCAGATGAAGAATCAAATTTGCTTCCACTCTCAAAACAACTATTGACTAAATAGTTCTTCAATTGTTGAAATTCAAATGTAGAATTAGGCTTAGAAATGTAGTCCACATTTTTCACAAAATTGGTGAAATTAGGGATGGAATTGGCCTATTTGCTTATCCTACTAAAAATGTGTCTTTCTTTTGGAAGTGTGGGTTTTTTTGTAACTGTCTAACCTACTCTGACATTGTAAAACGTGGGACTTGAAATGCCTGTCTCTGAAATGAAGGCTGAGATAAAACAAACACATATTGAGGATCTTCAACTAGTGGTATATTATAAACTGTTTAGAAGCTCTGCTTAACAATGACTTTAATCATTTAGTAGGCATTTACTGAGCTCCTCTTAATTCTAGAACATTGGTGGCAGAAATTGTGGGGAGAAAAAAAATAAGGTATCTCTGACCTAAAATAACATGTAGACAATAGTAGATCACATGTTTATGTGTAACCAGTGTAGTACAATTGGTGTAAATTGATATGAGTTCCAAGAAGATCAAGGTCATATCCAGATCAGGACAGAATACATTTCTACAAAGAGATAGAATTTGAGCCATGGGAAGCCAAATGTATGAGGACAGGAGGACCTTCTTCATTGGGTGGTGCTGAGACAAGGAAGGCCTAAAGTGGGTACAGTAAACAGTACAGATTGACCTGTGGGGGATCTTAATTTCTGAAGCCTAAATTGGGGCACATGTTTGACAAGTATGAAATTGTATAATGGCAAAGGTAGAATTGAGTCTTTGACACCAGCATTACCATGGGGATAGTAGTGTTTAGTGTGCCAAGGGTAAGTTAATTCATCTCCATTGAGTTTACTTTTTACTAACTTCTTGTTAGGAATGTTGTAGCTTCTGTTAGTTTTTGATATCTTGCTGTACTTTTCCATGTGTTAGAATATATTTTACAAAAAGTTTGTATTGCAGATTTTTATTCTTTCAATGTGAGATAGAAAGTCACATTGACATGAGTAGTTATTTTGAGTGTAGTGTACACTAACAGCTTCAGCCTGCTAGCCTAAATAGTGTCATTCTGGCAAATAATAGGTGACAGCATGTGTGTGCTATTCTGTAGTATCATTCTGACTTATATAGTTGTGATATGGTACAATGTTTCTGACCATAAGAAGCCATCTTTATGGCTACAAAAAATACCCAGAAAGACTTTTTAGATGTAAAGGAAAGCTGTAGCCTTCTTATTTTCTTTAACATTTTTAAAAAATTTTTTGCCGTAGTAGTATATTAGTCATTTTCCTCACCCAAACGGTTGCATAGTTTTAAGTTTTTAGAAACATATAGCTATTTTGAGGGAAAATATTCCCACATAAAGTAATCATTGGACTGTAGTAGAACCTACCACTTATTTGGTCCCTGCCTATTTATTTCTTCATTTTGAGCAAGAGCTAAAAGCAAAAAAGTGCCAGACTATTGTGCTCATGCCTCAAGTCTGTCATAAATGCCACTTTTTCTCCCAAACATATTTTCTACCTATGGAAAGACATTTGATTTTCCTCTCTGTGGCCACATTCCTGATCCTGTTGTCACCATCCCTTAAGACATGCTCTCTCTTCTGTGCTGTGTTCTAGCTCACTGCTTTACTTCTCCTGTAACCATTTGCTGGCCATATTGTCTCTGCTGCCATGTCTGTCCTACATATTTCTACCTCTGTGGGGCTGCTATTTCTGCTGTGGTGGCTTCAAGAGCAATAAACCATCTAGTCACACACTAAACCCACCACACAGCCCAAGATGGGCTAACCAAAGAAGGGGATGCCAAGTGAACTCTCTGGACAAGCAGACAGACCAGATTGTAATGTAAATTATATCCTCATCAATTCAATTCATTGTGGTTGTACAAATTTTATAGTATTTTACTGTTGTGTGTGTATTTATGTATTTTAATGTTAGTTTAAGACAATAGTGCAGAAAAGACTGATAAACGGGGAGCTTGATAATTATCCTTCTGAAGGATAATATGCTCTGTGCATTTCTCATGAAATTATGTAAAATTAGTACATTTAAATCTAAGTAGAACTGTAAAGACATATTTCTATTAAACTTAATTTAGGTAGATAGAATAATGACAAGTAATGACTATGATGAATTCTGGTTTTATTTTGGGGGGAACCAAGTACCAGTAGAATCATTAAGATATTTTAACTAGTCCTTTCTGCCCATGAATTTATTGGTTTAGACACATTATCCTTCTAGTCCTCTCTACTTCTACTACCTTTCTTCATAATTTGTAGGGAATATATCCTAGTTACTTTCTTAGAAATGCTACCTACCCAGCTCATGCTAGCACATTTAAATTTACTTTCTTGAATCATGTTGCCAAAAAACAACATAATTTCAATGAAACCCAGAACATTACATAGATATTATGTTATTCACTTATACAACTATTTAAAAAGCAGACTGAATTGCCATTTAACACAATTTAAAAGCTAGAAAAAACTACAAAAATATTATATGTTTTATTTAGCAGTACAACCCTCATTTCTTTTTCAGAATGACTACTAAATTTACTCCTTTGCACTTGAATGTCCCCTTTGGGGGGACATCATAAATCTAGCAAACCACTCTGATGTCCCCTCTCAGGGGACACAGAGATCACTGGTGATTATACAGGATGAACTTATGCAAGTAAAAATTTTTTAAGATGTGTGTTTCCTTGAAGTTTTCCATTCAAATGACATGAAAAAGCAAATAGATGGAATATATACTGAGATATGATCGATCAGTTAAAAAGTGGTTTTCAGGAATCACAAGTGCATCCTTCCACAACTTCGAACAACAGACTAGACAATAAATTACATATTATTAACATGAGAGAAAGAAAATAAGACTGCATTGTCTGCTCAAATAGAAAAACACCAGGTAGAAGGTGTCCAACAAGTTATTACACACCATATATCAATGAACCTGTAATGCATGTTGTTAACTGTTTCAGTGTTACCACATGTTAGAAAAATATGAGATATACAATTTTGATTTTTTTAAATTCTTCAATATCCAAAATTCCATTATAAGCAAAATGTCATTATAATAAAATAATTGGTTCCAATGCTATACTATTTAATATGAAGTGATGTATTTTTCACTATTTCTTACAACAGTGCAGTTGAGTTGCTGGTAGGTGATCCAAGTGATTCGAGTACAAAGGGTTAAATTTAACTTTTTTACATGGAACCAACCATGTTGCCCATCGAAGCTGGACTGTATTAAAAAATGTGGCATATATACAGTAGAATATTATGCAGCCATAAAGAGGGACAAACATATGGACTTCTTAGCAACTTGGATGGATTTAGAGTTGATCACACTAAGTGATCTATCATAGAAACAAAGAACAGAGTACCATATGTTCTCACTCATAAGCAGACCTTGAACAATTATAATACTATAAGAAAGGGATTGGTGTAGTGGAAAACTGTCATGGGTGGGAGGGTGGATTGGCGGTTGAGGAAAACTGCTAGGGGAGGGAGGGGCATACCTCATCAACAAGGGTACCTGCATAATCAACGGTTGTATACCTAACCCCGAATTGTACCCCACATCCTTATAATAATATAAATAAATAAATAAATTTAACTTTTTTGTTAAATGTCACTATAATCTCAGAAAAGTCATCTTGGCTTTGAGCTATTAATTTTCTAAAATAGACTAATCAATTTTGGGAGAAATGTTTTATGATTCAATGTTGTCTAGTATAAATGTAAACTTTGAATTTACTTTACAGAAATAGACATACTGAATAAAAGCTTGACAGTGTCCCAGAGAAATAAGGTATGCCTTGAAGAGGAAATGAAAAATCTGAAATTGTTGTCAGATGCAGCCATACTGAGGTCTCAGCAGATTCAGACGTCTAAACAACAGGAAGTAAACTTGCAAACCAGATGCTTTAACTTGCAAAAAGAAGTACTAGGTAAAGAAAAATCTTTTTTGCTGTTGTTAGCAACTAGCTATATAACTACAGAAGGAAATATCTACATTTTTACAATCACAACAAATTTTATTTTAAATATTTTGTATTGCAAATGGGCCTAATTATTCATAACTATGGTGATTACTGTGGCTGTGATCAATATTTGCTGTCATCCCTTACTATTTTGCCATTTAGAATTGATATATAAAAGACATTCTAACCACAAAGTAAGATTTCAGAAAAACAAAATGGAATTACTTTGGTATGTCTGTGTTTTCCTATGTTTCTTTCTAAAAGTGAATTTTTAGTTAGTCCTTCATTTTTCAAGTAAAAGGTTAAAAATGGTATTTAGAGCATCACGGGCAAGGTTTTAAAATTTGTCTCTACTTCAGAGGAATGAATAACTTGGCAGTAAGTCTAAGGAGTGTGTGCTTTTACCTAAAGGCATCAAGGAATCATTTAAATTGGTAATTGGGAGAATGATATCATGAAAGGAGTGTTTTAGAAAAATTAATCTGTTAGCGATGAATAAAGGTGTTTTGAACATCAAGAGACTAGAGCCAAGTAGTCATTTAGAAAATATCTTTGCCAGTAACCCAATCCCAAGGTTAACCAAAGAAACTAAAGTAGGGAAAGGAACTCACATTTTTTTAGGCCCTAACTATGCTAGACACTTTATATAAATTACTTTTGTCGGTTCTTACAGTGACCATGAAAAACAGGTATAATTATCTTCTCGTCTTACAGAGGAGAGAACCAAGGCCCGGAAAGCAACATGTCTAGTACCGCGTAGCTGATAAATGGCAGAGCGTGAGAGCAAACCTAGTTGGACTTCAAGGCTCATGCTTGTTTCACTGTGTCTGCTTGGCCCTCTTCATGGTCCAGTGAGAAAGTTAAGAGAGAATCAGGGTTGAGATGACTACCTAAGACCAAGGTTGTGATCAAGGGAGAGAAGGAAGTCCCAAAGGGCTCTGAACCTCCTGTGCCTGGGAGTCTGTAATGATGGGAGCATAATACAGACTAGGGAAATCTGGGGAGAAGCTGGTGTTGAAAGATAAGATAACAACATGAATTTGATAGCAATTTGAAACCAGCTACAAATTTTAGAATCAGATAAAATTAAAAATAACCAGATATTTTTATTTTCTTTTCTGAGAATTACCTATTCATAGAATTTGGAAATTTTTATTGCACTATTGGAATTTTCCTTGATAACTTTTAAGATCACTTTGTATATTATAGATATTAATTACTTATATTCTATATTCAATTTTTTAAATGTGTAATTTATCTATTGACTTTTAAATGTTAAATTTTACCATATTAAAGATTTTCACTTTTATATGATCAGATGATTATTTTAAAAAAAAAAAATTTTTTTTTTTTTTGAGTTGGAGTCTCACTGTCACCCAGACTGGAATGCAGTGGCACGCTCCCGGCCACTGCAGCCTCTGCCTGCTGGGCTCCGGTGATCCTTCCTCCTCAGCCTCCAAGTAGCTGGAACTACAGGCGCACGCTACCACGCCCGGCTAATTTTTAATTTATTGTAGAGATGAGGGCTTGCCAAGTTGCCCGGGCGGGTCTCGAACCCGCAGGTTCAGGCAATCCACTTGCCTCGGCCTCCCAAAGTGCTGGGATTACAGACTGAGCCACCAAGCCCAACCTACAAATATTTTTTTAAATTAACTTTTTAAAACAATTCTTTGTTGCCCAGGCTGATTTCGAACTTCTGGGCTCAAGCAATCCTCCTGCCTCAGCCTCCAAAAGCTTTGGGATTACAGGCGTGAGCCACTGTACCCGGCCAAATGATTATCTTTTATTGTTTGTGGTTAGTCTTGGTTAAAACAGTTACATTCCAGATAGCACCTGTAGTCTCCTGGGTTTTCTTTCATTTAAGTCATTAATACATACAAAATTTATTTTTAATATGATATAAGATGTAAAGGTCCTTATTTACTCTTTTCCAAAAAGATTGCCAGTGGTACCAGTGTCATGTATTAAATAATTTATGCTTTTCCCACTAAATGAACTACTATTTGTCGTATGCTAAAATTTCATATATAGAGATGTTCCTTGACAATGGAGTTACGTCCCAATAAACCCATCCTAACTTGAAAATGCATTTAGTACTGGCAACACAACAGCCGACAAGCCCGCATTTACTGAGGTTCAGCTTACAATTTTTCAACTTTGCAATGGAGTGAAAGTGATACGCATTCAGTACAAAACGTAACCCCATCGTAAGTTATAAGGGGCTCCTCAACTTCTGATGGGGTCACATCCTGATAAGCCCATCATAAGGTAAAATCAGTTGAATCATCAGCAACTATTACTGTGTTCTCTCTTCTGTTCCACTAATTTATTTGATGTACCATTAACAATATATTGATTTTAATGTAATTACTTATTAGCATATTCTTATGAGTGGTAAATATTTTGTCTCCACTTTTCTTTTTTTAAAATTTGTAATATTCCTTTAATTTGATGGTTTTAAAAAATTTTATTATAAAGATGTGGGGTACAATTCAGGGCTAGGTATACAAACGTTGTTTACACAGGTATCCATGTTGATGAGGTATGCTCCTCCCTCCCCTAGCAGTTTCCCTCAACTGCCAATCCCACCCCCCCGCGACAGTTTGCCACTATTGCCAATCCCTTTCTTATAGTATTATAATAATTATTCAAGTCCACATATGAGTGAAAACATATGGTACCCTGTTCTTTGTTTCTGTGATAGATCACTGAGTATGATCGACTCTAAATCCATCCAAGTTGCTGTGAAGTCCATATGCTTGTGCTTCTTTATGGATGAATAATATTCCATTGTGTATATGTACCACTTTTTTTTTATCCAGTCCAGCTTCAATGGACAACATGGTTGGTTCCATGTTTTTGCTATTGTGAATAAAGCTGCAACAAACATACATGTGCGGTATCTTTTTTGTAGAATGATTTGAGCTCCTCCAGGTATATTCCCAATAGGGGAGTTGCTGGGTCATATGGAAGGTCAATTTCCAGTTCTTTCAGAAATCGCCACACTGTCTTCCAAAGAGGTTGTACTAGTTTGCATTCCCACCAGCAGTGTAGAAGCATTCCTTTTTCTCCACATCCTCACCAGCATCTGTTGT
>CAUYQG010190636.1:0-17008 GCA_963574415.1 Tarsius wallacei | reverse complement strand
CATTTAATAATGGGTTTTTTTTGCGGGCACGTGCCCATACGGTGGTGTTTTTTAAAATTTTTTTTAAAAAAAATTTGCATGACCCCAGGCCCCCCCCCCCCCCCCACCATTTGCCCGATCTCCCACCGAGCTACTTCTTTTTTGTTTCCCACAAATGAAACAAGTCCTCAAAGGGAAACCTTTTGCTAATGTGGAAGAGGTGACACAAAAAATGGTAGAAGTGCTAAAAGGCATCAAAATCGATGTGTTCAAAAGCTGTTTTTGAGCGCTGGAAAAAGTGTCTCGATAGGTGTATTGCGTCAAAAGGAGAATACCTTGAAGGTGACTAAAGTTTAGACATATAAGAATAAATACACAATTTTTAAAAAATAAATTATTTTGGGGTCCCTTCTTGCATCTTGCTTGTTTCCCTGTTTGACTCTGTAGGAGAACATACCACTTACTACTTTTCAGCCAAGATGGAAAACAAACGAATCAGGGAGAAATTCTATTCGTACAAAAGCTGGTTATTGAGCATCTACTATGTACAAAGCGTTGTGGTAAATTATTTTACAACAGTTTTGACTCAACTCACTTAGTTACACTATGAAATAATGTTTGAAATAAACATTGTTCTACCCAAGTTATACATAAGTAAACAAAAGAGAGATTAGTATTTTTGCCAACATTTTCACAATTAATAGTCATCTTTCCTGGGGAATTGTTTAGAAGAACTAAAGCTTTCTCCCATAAATGACAAAATTAGTTATAGACTGTGTTTTTATCTTGTATAGTCTCTGGTATTAGTTTGATGTATAAGTCATTCCATAAATTCTATTTAATGAAAAAACTATAGTGCAAAGTAAGCTTTTCTTCCTTTAATATATTTTTAATTTATATACCCTAAGTGAAGGCATATACCCCGAGCTTTTTTTCAAGAAATTTTGTAGAGATATTTTAAATGCTGAGCTTTTTAGAATCAGCCCCTTGTAACAGTACAAATATAAAAATTTAAAACTATACATACATTAAAACACTCATTATTCAAAGGGAAATGTATTTTATATGTACAGCAGTTCAGTGTTCAGAATGATAGATAACCTTAGATAAAGTTTTCAGATGAATAGGTGATTTCCTAAAGTTATAAAACAAAACTTGTGAGTCACCAATTATGGCATACTAGAAATTTCTTCATTGCACTTGTGAGAATAGGTTTTAAAATTTTATGGTTTTGTCCACAGAACCAGCAGTTTTTATTGCAAATGCTTCCAAGTCAACTTAAGTTTTAATAGGTAGAAATTCAGGGTCTACATCATCTCATGTGGTTTGACATTTCTTTTGTAAACAGCCATACAAAATAAAGCAAAAAACTCTAGACAAATAAAAAATGTATGTTGAAAGTATAATACCCACAGTTCTTAACAGTGGTTATTAGTCTATAAATATACCTATATTAACACAAAAATTATAGTATATCTTGCCATTATCAAATGTAAATTTAAACTAGCATCCTTTGTTTAATATGAGAAATAGAGTACCATCAGCTATATTTAAAACTGGATGAAACGTAAAAGTGAGATATTTTAAATAATCAAAACATAAAATTTAATTCTATATCTAAATGTATAAATTTTAAGCAGAAAAATTGCTGTCTTACAAATATGTTTTTTGATACCATGTATATGCAAGGTAGATAGTAGATACTTAACATGGAACTTATGTTAATTTTTTCTTTAGTGCACCTGGTATTTATCCCCCAGCTAAATGACATTTTATTTAGCAAAACAGTCATGTAGATTGGCATGACTATCAGTTTTTGATATGTTTATTGATTTCTACTCTATGTGCCACTGGGTAGGGAAATTGGAAATGTGTATAGTATGACCCTTGGCCTAAAAAAAGTAGAAATATACTATAATTAGAACAATATAGGGAAAAAATTATAAAACGGCTGTTGTGTTAAAATGAATGAACTGAAAAATATACCCTAGAAGAGTTTTAACTTGTGACAACTTAGTATAGGAATTTAGCACAGGTTGGAAACTTCAACTAGAAAAAGTGAGATTTCAGCTCAAATTTGAAGGATAGTAGATCAATAAAATTGTTTTGAAAAGTATGAAGCTGAGGAGACTTTGCATTTGAGGGAATTGAGGTGAATGAATTTGTACAGATGAGAATTTTGAAATACCCTATTTAAAAAATAATTAATACATCTATCTAAATAGGAATCTCATAAGATGGAATATTGAGAGATAAAGTAGGTATTTTTCAGAAGAAAAAACATTCTAGGGGCACTTTAAGGTATTTAAACTGTTTCTTACAAGTAACTAGGGTATAAGAAAAACATAAAGGAGTTAGTGTCTTAACAGTTTTTTGTGGGATTCCTGAGCATAAACAGTTGGAACACTCAAGAATTGGTATAGTCAGACCTCTGCTCAAATATGAGTCTCCTGGAGAGATTTTTCATAATTAACACAACTTAAACCATCATTTCCAGTACTCCTTGATCTCTCTATTTCCCAAGTTTGCTTTCTTCTACCATGCATTACTTACTGTTCTAAATTAGTTTTTATCTAGTAACTGACTTCTCCCCATTGGAATGTAGCTCTACAAAAGCAGAAATCTTTTGATCTCCAACATATTGTCTCCAACAGGCGGAAGAGGGACGGCCATATAACAGGTGAATACATATTTTATGAGTGGCACTAATAATGAGGAACTAATAATTTAGGTTTTTTACTCAGCAGAAACTAAGCAAAATATTCAATTATTTATTCAAAAGCACATATCAAGCACCTACTCTGAGACAGGGTTTGGAGATATCCCGGTTACTACATTTAACATCAAGTTCAAAAGAAAAAAATGAAAACAGAATATTATGATTTTAAATACATGTTTAATAATCTATAAGAACACTGAGGGCTGGGACTGAATCTTGATATCTTTGGGTCAGGAATCTTAGCTTAGTACTTATCACATGGTTTATTCCCTTGGAAAATGAATGGAGAAACAAATTAATGCCCTTTGTACTATGAGGAGTACAAAGGATGTATCAGAATGAGATGGGACCCTAAACAGACATAAAAGAATGAAACTGGTCGCTATGAACAGGGAGGAAGGAAATGGGGCGAAGTAGACCAAAGAATACAAAATTACAGACATGTAGGATGTACAACATGAAGACTAACGTCAATCAAATTGCATTGTCTCAAAGATTTTTTGCTAAAGTAGATTTTAGCTGTTATGGTCACATGCACAAAAGAAGCTGTGTGAGTTAATCACAGCACTAATGTGCTCCACTCTAGCGATCATTTTACCCTCTATCTGTATCACACCATAACATCATGTCGGTTGTAAACTCAAATATACACTATACAATTTATTGTTACTTTTAAAGACATCAGGTAGGCAGGCAGAAAACAAGCCCACAGGCTTGGTACAGAGGGGTGAACACATATAGAGTGATTGGGAATGCCACCCATCGTTTGGTACGACTGGAGTATGGTTTTTATAAAGTGGAGTAGTAGTTGACCTGGTTGGAATAGTAGCAAATTGTCAGTTTTGCCTTATTCTGTAAGATATAAAAAAGTCCTAGTAAGAGTGGTGCGTAGTAAGTCAATAATTCATACTATTGAAGTCTTTCAGATCATGACTAAAAATAACATGAGAATGTTTAAGACAAAACTTGAAAATAAAGAGAATGAAATAATAAACCATCCTCTAATTGTGTAGCATACAAGCAGAAAAATAATGATTCAAGGATGATGTAATGAATGAGGCATAAGAAAACAAATAACCAAACCTAAATGGAATAGATTACCTCTTGAAAAATAGTTTCCAAAGTTATCAAGAAGTAAAAATACCAAAATAGTCCTATATTTATTATTTAAAAGTTGAAATCTTGAGACCCAGATGGACTCACTGATAACTTTTTCCAAACATTAAAGTGAGAATAATATTTTCACACAAAGTTTTTAGAAAAAAGTAACTCTTTTTTTTTTTCCATACCAGCATGTGTCTGATATCCAAACTAGGTAAACACATTATAAGAAAAAATTTTACAGATTTATGTTTCTAATGAGTATAGACAAAACAGCCTTTAACAAAACATTAGCAAATCGAATCTATCAATATTTTAAGATAATATATCATGATCAGCTGGGATTTATTCCAGAAACACAATGTTGTTTTAATAAACACAATCAGTATAGCTTATCATATTAACAACAACAAAAAAAAGGTGGGTCATGTTATTATCTCAGTACTATAGGCAAAAAATTAATTTGAGAAAAAAATGCACATTCATAATGAAAATTTTCAGAAGCTTAAATACAGAAGGAAACTTTCATTAATACAACAAAGGTTATCCAAATAAAAATATAGCAAATGTCCTATCTCACTGATTTCTGAAATATTAAACACTTCTCCCCAAAGTTAGAAACTTAATAATATCAAGGATTGATATCTCTCTCCATCTTGACCTTGTCTATCAAGCCTATCTGTTAATACTCAAATGAAGTAAGGCACGAAAAAGAATTAAAATCTATAAAGAAAAAATAAAAACTGATATTATTTTAGATGACCTACAGGTGTACAACATCCCAACAAAATTTAGAAACTATAAAAATCAGTAAGTTAATTTTTCAAAGTTGTTGCCAACAAAGGTCAATATATTATCAATACTCTATAAGCTAACAATAAATTGGAAATAAAAATTTTTGAAATATCACTGATGATAGCATGAAAATATCAAATAAATCAAGCAAAATATTTCTAAGGATTTTCTCCACACTAAGAGAAACATTGTGAAGAAAAAATTAATGAAGTAAAGAAACGGAGTGCTACATTACAATTTTTTATTGGAAAGGGTATTTTAAGGTGTTACTTCTACATGATTTGATCATTGATCTTTGATGTCATCCAAATAAAAATCTTAGGAGTTTATGTTTATTTTGTTGTTGTTGAAGTTGGTGATGATGGTGATGGCCCTGTGTGTGGTAGGAGAGGACTGTTGTCTGTAGTGAGATTAGGAATCTAAATTAAACAAAGTACCTAAAATATCTGAGGCAGAATAGGAACACAGTTGAAGAAAATTAAAACTATACATATTTGGTTACAGAATAAGCCAGAACAGGTATGGTTACATAAAAATAAGAATGCGATCCTGTGGTGATAATAACTAGTCATTGTTGATGAGGCCAAATACCCACTTTCTGATAGGGGCATTTTCATTTGAAAGAGAGTTGTCTAATATGTCCAGATCTCTAGATATATCTCACATTTTATACAAAGTTTAAAAACTTTATATCATCTTTGGTTTGGCATTGAAGAACCTGTAAAACTTATAAATAGCCCCACATTGTAACAGATTCTCCATATTAGCTGTTTTAACTGTTTTAACCTAAAAATGACTCCCTACATAGCTTTCTAGTAATCAGAGGTTGTAATTTTCTCGTAACTAAAGGCCTACACCCTTGGTTTCGGTAACTAAGAGTTTACACCCTTAGTTTCCCCAAATATTGGAAACTCCCTAACCACAAGTTCCACATTTATTTGTATATGTTTGCACATTTTGCTTTTTGATTTTAATAATTTTTATGTTTATGCTTTATGCTGTGTAACTTAATGTACCTTATGTTTGTACCCCATGCTATGTAGCCTATTCAGCCTTTATAAACCCTTTCCTTGCTTCATTTGGGGCTGAGAGTTTTTGGAGGCATAAGCCCCCTCTTGGTCACCAGCTATTAAATAATGTGACTCTGCATGTTGGCAATGTTTTTCTCACACTCCGGACACAACAGCATATGAGTTAAAATGTTTATGTTCTTGCTGAGCACAAATCTTTAAAAAAAAATATCATAAGCCTCTGAACAAATTGGCATTGTTGATAACAATTTCCTATGAATGAAATTAAGAATTGGTTATGCTCAAAATAGGCAAGTTTAATATAAATGCTTGTGTTTTATTATTCTTCAGACTTCTTTATTTCCTTATAGTGAAGTTATTCTCCAAATGATCATGAAAAAGCTTTCTTGTCTGAGAGAACACAGGATAAATCATGTTAGGAAATTTTAGCTGGGCTCGGCGGCTCATGCCTGTAATCCCAGCACTTTAAGAGGTGGAGGTGAGAGGATTGCCTGAGTCCAAAGGTTCGAGACCAGCCTGGGCAACTTGGTGAGACTTCGTCTCTACAATAACTCAAAAAATTAGCCAGGCATGGTGGTGCATGCCTGTAGTTCCAGTTACTTGGAAGACTGAGGCAGAAGGATCACCTGAGCCCAGGGGGCAGAGGTTGCAGTGGCCATGAGTTTGCCACTGCACTCCAGTCAGCCTGGGTGACAGAGTGAGATTCCTACTGAAAAAGAAAAAGAAAAAGAAATATTACACGTTGACATCCCAATCATTTACATATTGTTTAGTTTCATTCATCCTGAATGAGTATGCTTATACAGATATAATTACAAGGTTTTCTCAGTCATCAAGGACTAATGATAAGTATTTTTTAAATCTGCTAAGAATATCTGTAATTTATGTATTGTAGGATTTCTGCATTTTCTCTCTCACCCATCTATCCTCATTTTTTCACAGAAGGTGCTTAATTTAATCCCCATTTGTTGCATTTCTTAGAAAGTGACATCCCCACCCCCACTTTATAAACTTTATATGTAATATTGCTGCTAAATGTGTCTGCCTCGATCTGTTAGCATCTTCCAGCAAATATCATAAACTGTCAGAGTATCATGGATTGTACATTTTTACTGTATCTAAAAAAGTGGCAATGTGTAGTTTGGCAAAGTAGTTTATGTGTTATTTAAAGAATATAGAGACGTTGAGATTAAAAGTATGAAATAGAGTTAAAAGTAACATAGAGAAAATAAAGATGCCACTGATGAAAGGGTAAAATAGATTGAAAGCAGCAAAACAGAAAGATTTTGAAAAGAAAACTACATGAGAAAAGACACAATTTTGAAATATGCTTCTTTCAATACTCCTTTCAATGAAGAAGTAAAAGATCAATATAGGAGTTAAATATGTAACCTATTATCCATAGCAGTAAGAAGACAACTGAAATTTCATTTTACTATATAATAAGATAATATATAGAGGCTGTGATTCTAAATACGCTCAAGAAAAAAATAAGTAACTTATTAATAGGGACACTGAAATGGTCATAGCTTTTAGATAGTAGAGATTATTTTTAAAGAAAGTTTTAAGAAATGTATTAGGCTATGATTACTATGCATTTTTGTGTTTAATTACTTTGGTTTAATGTATGCAAGATGATCTACATAATAATATATTTATATTTTGTTTAATTTATGCAAATTTCCTGCTAGCATTCTATTTCTTGTGTGAGTGGGAGTAAGTAGCCACCTGGATCTTTCCCTATGTGGGCAACATGACCTGTCATCACAGTGACTGCGGAACACGGACGTCAGTCGGGGGTGGTGTTACCTGTGGTGATTTGATGAGGCCTTTTCTGTCGGTTCTAGTTAGATCTCCTAGGATGTAATTTTCGATGTCTCTTTGGAAAGAGATATACATAACCTGAATAATAATAATACTCTTCTCCAAACTTGAATTGTTTTTATTGTGTTGAGTGATTAATATATGCACAGTCAGATTTAAAATAGTTTCTAGAACAATTCACATCTTATTTTTACTATTCTTACCTAGAAATACCTTGTCACAGCATATGCCATTTAGGATGTAATTTTACATGATGCCAAAGAAAAAGTGAACTCTTGTTGAGTAGGTTATAAATAAAAGTGGAGGCATGAGTAAAAAATGAGGGAATAAAATTATGTTGCTTGCTATTGTCACTCAAGGACTAAAACATAAACATCACGTTCTTGGTCACGACCAGTGTGGTTGGAGATGGAGTGGGGTGGAGAGTGGGGAACACTGAATATCAAACAAAATAAACAACTCTTAAAAGTCCTATAATAAGAAGTATATGTGATTCTTGTGTTAAATATAACTGGATTACAATTCTATGGAGTCAGAAAATATTTTCAAGCTGCTCACTGAAGTAAATTTCTATGGAAATAGAATGAAAAATTACTGGTGATCCATGTCTCATAAACTTTCAACCTTTCCAATAAGTGTGGCATACAGACAGCACTTATGCTTGAAATATGCAAATTATAATTCTAGTAAAGTTTCTAATAAAGAAACTTTTACTGGGATGTAGACCAGCCTTACATTTAGAGTAACTTCTTAAAGCATAACTAAATTCAAATTCATTAATATTAGAAGTGTCTGTATTTAAATTAACCAAATGGATTTTCCATCTTTATACTAAAATTTCTTATTGCTTTCTAGCTATATTTTATTTTTTCCTGTTCCACTGGGTACGTAATAACTATAAATATAGAGCTATATTACTTATAAAGTGAATAAACAATTTTTCCCATGCTACTGTACTTCCTGATATGTAAACTGGTATGGCTTAATCTAGCTTTATGCCACACTCTTGGAATTTTTCTTGTCTGAATCTTTCCATAAGTAATAACTGAAAATTGGTTTTACATAAATTGTGGATAGCATCAGTACAACTATTGATAAAACATGTTCCTGCAATGTGACCTTATTCTTTTGGATGTCTAATAAGTTATTCTTTTTAAACCTGTCAGTAGACACTCACTAAATTTGCCTTTAATAACCTTTTTTCTCCTGATTAAGAAACAAACTCATTTGCAGAAGGCAGGACATCTTCTTTTTTCATGCTGTAATTTCTCACTATATTAATGGTTCTTTTTCTGAAAGATAAAATAGTCAGATGCCTTTAAAATTACATTTATTTCTTCAGTATAGTTTACATGGACATACCTGTGTACTTGAGAACACTTGAGAGGTATTAATGGTTGTGATGGACACCACGTTCCATCACAATGTACTCAATGTGTATTTGTAAACGTTACAGAGATGATCACAGTCATATCAACCAGGGTTTGCATTTATTCAAGTGAATCTCACCAGATAATTTTGTAAATTACTGTATTAAAATTTTCTTCTAAAATATTTGGCTTTGTGTTTGTGATGATAGGTTTATAAATCACTCTTACCTATGGCTATTTTTAATATAGTTATCTTTTTAACATAGGTTTGAATTGTTGTACTTACACTGAAATAGTCATTGCTTTTACTAGGATATACTTTTGGCTATTTTTTGGCCTCATGCATATTATAGTTTTGGAATGGGCAGGCACAAGAAAAAATGTACATCAATTAATATTTTGGGAAAGGGTTAAGTAACATGGTCTGAAAATGTATACATACATGATTGTTAGCTCTCATTAATTGCCCTCTTCTTTAGACTGAATGGAAAACTACCACATAGATCTTGTGACAACTATTTCTAGGCATAAAGATCCCATTGACTTTGAGAATTTGAAGAATTAAATCTACACAATTGGATTTAAAAAGAGCTAACTTGTCTATAATAGTCTGATTCACTGAAGTATCATTTCTTTGTCATCGTCCTAACAATGACAGTGTGAAGAATTAGTTTCTAAAAATCTGTAAAACTAATAAAGAAAATACTGAAGTGAGATGGAGACAAAATAAATCCATGTATAATTTACAAGATTTGAAAGGACTTGGTATTCTGTCCCTATTCTTTTATTCAGAACGTTTGTTTTCTTATCACAAGTTTTATCTCAAAAGTGTCAATCTTTTTACATGCAAATGGAAAATTTATGTTTCAGGGTTATTGTTAGGCTTCTGTGATAAAACTGTACAAAAATATGAAAGCAGAAAAGTCTCTGAAAACAAAGGAGAAGTGATATGCACTACTGTCAGTCTTATGTGTTAGTGGCAACTGGAAATCCTGGAAGGATTTTCACACTTTCACAGATGTGTTTTGTGAATGTTTTGAATAATTTAATAAACTTCCATTATTTTATTTTTTGTGGGAGTAGTAGAAGTGGGTAATGTCTTTCAGCTTTAGCATGTATAGATAAGTAGTGTAACTCTCTCTTATTCTCCTCTTTCTACTGTTCTCCTTTTTGTTGTTTGCTCTTTGCTTTTTTTTGAGTTTTATGTCTTTTCTTTAAAAGTCAATTAGCTAATAGTATATTTTAGAAGTCGCATAATTACCCTCTTCTCTTTCCTTTTTGAATACAGCATAATTTGATTTTTGATTAAATTATCTGATACATATATAAATTATTATGTAAGATTATGTGTCTCAACAAACATCTTGGCCATACGACTGCATAAATCTCCTGTTTTGTATGTGCTACATTGAACCCTCTTTTTTTATATAATCAATATTTTTTATTTTGATATTGTGGGGTACAGTTAAGGGTTATGTATATACATAATATCAAAAGAGGACTGGATTTAAAAAATGTGGTACATATACACGATGGAATACTACACAGCCATAAAAAAAAACAAAATCATGAATTTCGCAACAACCTGGATGGAACTAGAGTTTATAATACTGAGTGACCTCTCACAGAAACAAAGATCTGAGTATCACATGTTCTCACTCATATAGTGTGCCTTGAACATCTATCATAATACTATAAGAAAAGGATTGACAGTGGTGGGAAACTATGGCGGGGGGAGGGAGGGGAAGGGAGGTGGGATTAATGGTAGTCAATATCTGTCTGGGGACGGGGAGATACCTCTTATCAACAAGGGTGCCCGAATGAAGCATATTTGTATACTTAACCCTTAACTGTACTCCACAATATTAAAATAAAAGCTATTGATTAAAAAATAATAATAAATAAAAATAAAAATAGAAATGTTTTCAAAATTATCATTGTATACTTTTGCCTTGGTTTACTGGTCAAATAGTTTTATATTTGTCTGATAGTTTTGTATGGTATCAGGGCTTGACATGAAGTTTAACCCAACCCTAAACAAAATGATCTTTGTGTAATTTTTGATAAATAAGACTAATTTAATAGTGTTGGTTCAAAATGAAAACAAAGACACAACACACCAAAACCTCTGGGATACCATGAAAGTGATGCTGAGAGGGAAGTTTATAACATTGCACACACATATCAAGAAAATAGAGGGATCTCAAGTAAATAGTCTAACATTCCACCTAAGGGAGCTGGAAAGACAAATGCAGTCCAATACCATAATTAATAGTAAAATAGAAATCATTAAAATAATGGCAAAGTTGCATGGAATAGAAACCAAAAAATTTTACAAAGAACAAAAAGATGAAAGGCTTGTTCTTTAAAAGGATATATAAGATTGACAGACCTCTGGCACGGTTAATAAAAAACAGCGAAAATTCAAATAAACACAATTAGAAATGAAAAAGGCAATGCTACAACTGACCCTGAAGATATACAAAAGATTATCACAGATTACTATGAACATCAGTATGTAAATAATCTAGAAAATCTAGAGGAAAGTAAGGAATTCCTGGCATCACATAACCTCCCAAGATTGTAACAGAAAAAAATTAAAATCCTAAACAGACCAATAACAATCCAAGAAGTTGACTTGGTGATAAGAATCTTCTCTGCCACAAAAAGCCCTAGGCCAGATGATTTCTCAAGACATACAAGGAAGAGCTGATATCAATCCTACTAAAAGTATTCCAGGCAATTGAGAAGGAAGGAATTCTCCCTAGCCCATTCTGTGAAGCCAGTATCATTCTGATACTCACAAATGGCAAAGACTCTACAAGGAAAGAAAACTACGACCAATTTGTCTGATGAACATAGATGCAAAAATTCTCAACAATATTCTAGTAAATCACATTTAACAGCACACTTCAAGGATCATCCATCACAACCAGGTGGGCTTCATTCTGGGATGTAAACCTGGTTCAATATAAATCAATACATTTAATCCATCACATAAACAAATGATGAATAACCCCTTGGTTATTTCATTAGAGGCAGAAAAAGCATTTGATAAAATCAAACATCCTTTGAGAAAAGCCTTCAAACACCTAGGTATCAAAGGAACATTCCTCATCTATGACAAACCTGCAGTCAAAATTATACTTAATGAGCAGAACCTGAAAACATTCCTCCTAAGAACTGTAGCAAGACAAGGGAAATGGCCACTCTCATCCTCCTATTTAACATAGTACTGGAAGTCCTAGCTACAGCAATCAGGCAGGAGAAAGAAATTAGGGGTATACAAATAGGAAAAGAGGAAGTTAAGTTATCCTCCTTTGTAGATGACATGATTCTATACCTGGAAAGCCCTAGAGTCTGTCAAAAACCTCCTTGCACAGATAGATGACTTTGGTAAAGTCTCAGGATACAAAATCATTGTGCAAAAAACAGTTGTATTTCTATACCAACAGGAAGCAGACTGAGAACCAAGTAAAAAACAATCCCATTCACAATAGTAACCACCATCTAACCAAAGAGGTGAAAGACCTTTACAATGATAACTACAAAACACAGCTCAAAGAAATCAAGGATGGCACAAACAGGTAGGATTGGAAGAATAAATATCAAGATGTTTATTCATGGATTGGAGGAATAAATATCATCAAGATGTCCATTCAACCCAAAGCAACCTACAGATTCAATGCAATTGCTATCAAATTACCAGAATTATTTTTCACAGACCTAGAAAAGACAAAACAGAAAATAATATGGAAGCAAAAAAGAACCTGAATTACTAAAGCAATCCTCAGCAAAAAGAGTAAAGCTGGAGGCGTCACACTTCTAGACCTCAAACTTTACACAGGCTAAAGTAACCAAGATGGCATGGCACTGGTACAAAAATAGACACAGAGTCTATTAAACAGGACAGAGAATCCAGAAACAAAACCACAGATCTTCAACCAACTCATCTTTGACAAAGCCAACAAAAACAAACATTGGGGAAAGGAAACCATAATTAGCAAGTGGTGCTGGGGAAACTGGCTAACCACATGCAGAAGAATAAAACTGGACCTTTACCTATCACCATATACAAAAATTAACTCAAAATGGATCAAGGACTTACTTAAATGTGAAACCTCAAACTACAAGAATCTTAGAGGAAAACTTAGGGAAAACCCTCCTGGACATTAGAGCAGGCAATGAATTGATGACCAAGTACTCAAAATCAGATGCAGCAAAAGCTAAAATTGACAGGTGGGACCTTATCAAGCTAAAAAGCTTCTGCACAGCAAAAGAAGTCATCAAGAGAGCAAAGAGACAACCCATAGGTTGGGAAAAAGTATTTGCAAGTTATGCATCCGACAAAGGCCTAGCATCCAGGACCTACAAGAAACTCAAATGAATCGACAGGAAAAAACACCATTAAAAAGCGGGCAAAGACATGAAAGACTTCTCAAAGGAAGACATCCAAGCAGCCAACAAACATATAAAAGGACGCTCAGTTTCACTAATTATCAGAGAAATGCAAATCAAAATTACAATGAGATACCACCTCACACTGGTCAGGATGGTCATCACTAAAAAGTTAAAAAACAGCAAGTGTTGACAAGCCTGTGGAGAAAAGGAAATATTTCTACACTGTTGGTGGGAATGTAAGCTAGTTTAACTTTTGTGAAAAGCAGTGTGGTGTTTTCTTAAATAACTAAAAACTGAGCTACCATGTGATCTAGCAATCTCACTTCTGGGGATATACCCAGAAGAACATACATTGCACTACCAAAAAGACACCTGTACCTGTTTGTTCACTGCAGCACTATTTACAGTAGCAAGAACCCGGAACCAACCCAGATACCCACTGAAAGTGAACTGGTTAAAGACAATGTGGTACATATACACAATGGAATACTACACAGTCATAAATACGAACAAAATCTTGTCCTTTACAGTCACATGGATGCTGCTGGAGACCATCATTCTTAGTGAAATATCACAGAAACAAAAAAAGTGAATACTGTATATTCTTGCTCATAAGCAGGCCCTAAACATTGAGCATAATGAGCACAGAAGTGAAAACAGCTGATGCTGGGCACTGTTGATGGGGGAAGAGAGGTAGGAGGGCTAAGGGACACACAACTACCCACTGAGTACCATGTCTACTTCCAGTGGGAGAGAGGTCTTGCTAGAAGCCCACACCTCACCTGCACACAATTTACTTATGTAGCAAATCCTCACAGTACCCCACAGCTCTCTCTTTCTCTCTCTCTCTCTCTCTACCCCACAGCTTTTCTATAGCTGGTGTAACAAAAACAGCTGTATCTTCTCAGTTATCAGCAAAGTATCTATATACATAATTTCAGGGGTCTTAGAAAAACACCTGATACTCACAAGCTATAAAAATGATTAACAGGGAAATAACTTGAAACTATGACTAGCTTTGTCTAATATCTCAGTTCTCGTAAGAAATCTAAATAAACTTAAATATAAACAAATTAGGTAAATGTAAATGGGATGATATTTATACACGAAATTTTAATGTACTTGAAATCTTAAAATTGTGTTAAATTAAATACTAAATATTCATTAAATGTCTGGATCATTTCCAATTAAGAAAAAAATTATGTTACAAGGAAACACGTTTCTAAAAATTATCAAATAGGTCTCATCTATATAATACTGATATGTGACAGACAATTCAAGATTCCTTGCTTCCTAGATTTTACCTAAAATTTAATGTTACCAAAAATACAGATTCAAATTAACATATCTAATTCTGTATATAAAGTGTGTCAAAAACCAAGATGTGTATTAATGAGAAAAAATTATTAAAAGGCATAAAAATGTGCTCTTTATTGGGAAAAGTAATTTTGTCTAACTCAGAGATTATTTAAAAGTTGATTCAAAATATAGATTTAGGAGGAAAATATAAAACAGGATAGACAGGAACCAGTTAAGTAGGAAAGAGGGATGTGAAAAAAGTTATGACTACAAAGATGTATTTTTAGTAAGGAAGATTAACAAAAAAAAATTTTTTTATGAGATGAGAAAAATTTTTTTTTTTTTGAGTTGAAGTCTCACTCCGTTGCCCAGGCTGGAGTGCAGTGGCACGCTCATAGCCACCCCAGTGTCGACCTGCTGGACTCAGGTGATCCTTCCGCCTCAGCCTTCCAAGTAGCTGGAAGTACAGGTGTGCGCTACCATGTCTGGCTAATTTTTTAATTTATTGTAGAGATGAAGTCTCACCATGTTGCCTAGGCTGGTCTCAAACCTGCGGGCTCAGGCAATCCTCTCACCTCAGATCCCCAAAGTGCTGGGATTATAGGCTTGAGCCACTGAACCCAGGGGAGAAAAATTTTATGATAAATGTTTGTCCTAAAAAAATGGTTAGTTACTTAAGAAAGAGGAAGTGTAGGACAGAGAAGAAAGTCCAAGCATGTTGTAAATGTTTTGCATAAGTTGTGATAAAGTTCATGAAAATAAACTTTATAAAAGAAACACTTATGAAATAAATTTTGTGTGATTAAGTTGTCTATAGTTAAAGGAAAATTATTTATAAATCTTTCTAAAGATTGGTTCCATATGTTAGAACAGCAAGACTTTCTTAAATTATTGATTTGCTCTTAATACATTTGTAAGAGGTTTTGATTTTAATTTTGTAATCTGTTTCTTTTTAAAACTTTTCAGCTCAACTTTTGCTGTACTCTGCTACATGTGATTTGCACGTCATATATCATTGCTTTCTGTTCTTTCTCTCCTCGGAAGGTTCATCTTTTGCTTAACTGGGGTGCTAACCCTCTTTTCAACCTTTTCTTCAACTGTTGTAACATTTTCCTGCCGTCCTAACTCTGCTGTTGTGGCCTGGTGCTGAAATGTTTATCTTGAAGGTCTAGAAAAGCAATGTTTTCCTACATTATAACTTGATTCTGTACTCTTGGCTTTTCTTGATGTGTCTAAGTTGCTATGTAATCAGGAAACTCCCCATACTGTTACTAAGAGCCTGGTGTTTCCCTGCTCAAGGTAATAGTTTTCTTATGTATATTCCTCAGTGATATAGTGTTCACTCATAACCCTGGACATACTCTTTCTGTGTCTGACTAAATTAAAGTAACTTTTTATTCAGGTTTGATTTCTAGGTTATCTAGATAGCTTAGGGCTTCCCCTAAGGAGAAACAATCACACTACAGTAGGTTTGTCTTTACTTTTTGGCGGCTGACCTAAAAAACAAATATTTTACATTTTATCAAGATAATTTCTGCATTGTCATTATTAGGTTTTAGATTATTTAGGAAAATTGAGCTTTAAAAGGGTTATGATTTTTACATTCATGTACCTTTCTGTATCATCCTTGAGGTATTTTGTCACTCTGGCTAAATAAATATTATTTTACATAGACAATGACATGTAATTCTATTTTTTGTTTGCTTTTTAAACTTTTAATTTTTTATTTTAAAGATGTGGAATCCAATTCAGGGTTAGGTGTACAAATGTTCATTATGCAGTTTTGTTAATGAGGTGTGCTCCCCCTCCTCCAGGCAGATTCCCACTACTGCCAATCCCGCTTCCCTGCCCCACTCCCGGCAGTTTCCTGCTACTGCCAATCCTTTTCTTATAGTATTATGATAATTGTTCAAGGTCTGCTTATGAGTGAGAACATGTGATACTCAGTTCTTTGTTTCTGTGAAAGATCACTCAGTATTATAGACTCTAAGTCCATCCAGGTTGCTGTGAAGTTCATGATTTTGCTCTTCTTTATGGCTGTGTAAGATTCCATTGTGTATATGTACCACATTTTTTAAATCCAGTCCTCTTTTGATGGGCAGCATGGTTGGTTCCATGTTCTTGCTACTGTGAACAATGCTGCGATAAACATATGTGTGCAGGTATCTTTTTTATAGCGTGTTTTGAGTTCTTCTGGATATATTCCTAGTAGGGGAATTGTGGGGTTCTATGGAAGGTTAATTTTTAGATCTTTTAGGAATCACCACACTGTTTTCCACAGAGGTTGTATTAGTTTACACTCCCACCAACAGTGTAGAAGTGTTCCCTTTTCGCCACATTCTCTCCAGCATCTGTTGTTTTTTGAGTTATTGATGATGGCCATCCTGACTGGAGTTAGGTGGTATCTCAGCATAGTTTTAATTTGCATTTCTTTAATGACTAGTGAGACTGAGCATTTTTTCATGTATCTGTTGGCTGCTTGTATGTCT
>CAUYQG010190624.1:0-17158 GCA_963574415.1 Tarsius wallacei | reverse complement strand
ACACAAGTGGTAGTCCAGTGATTATAATGTAATAAGTACTTACTTGCATTTCTCTGATGGTGAGTGAGGCTGAGCACTTTTTCATGTGTATGTTGGCTGCCCATATATCTTCTTTTGAGAAGTGTCTATTCATGTCTTTTGTCCACTTTTTAAAGGGGCTTTTTCCTTTCGGTGCATCTGAGTTCCTTGTAGATCCTAGATGTCAGGCCTTTGTCAGATATACAGTTGGAAAATATTTTTTCCCATTCTGTGGACTGTCTCCCTGCTCTCTTGATGGTTTCTTTTGCTTTGCAGAAGCTCGTCAGTTTAATGAGGTCCCACTTGTCTATCTTATTTCTTAAGATACTGGCCTTTAGGGTTCTGATCAGGAACTGGTTACCAGTTCTAATTTCCATAAGGGTGTCTCCTCAGTTTCACTCACCATCAGAGAAATGAAAATCAAAACCACATTGAGATACCACCTAACCCCAGTAAGAATGTCCGTCATTAATAAAACAAACAACAGATGCTGGTGAGGCTGTGGAGAAAAAGAAATGCTTCTACACTGCTGGTGGGAATACAAACTATTGCATCCTCTTTGGAAGACAGTATGGTGATTTCTAAAAGAACTAGAAATTGACCTTCCACATGACCCAACAATTCCCCTATTGGGAATATATCCAGAGGAACTTAAATCATTCTACACCAAAGATACCTGCACACGTATGTTTGCTGCAGCTCTATTCACAATAGCAAAAACATGGAACCAACCATGTTGCCCATCGAAGCTGGACTGGATTAAAAAAATGTGGTACATATACACAATGGAATATTATGCAGACATAAAGAAGGACAAACATATGGACTTTGCAGCAACTTGGATGGATTTAGACTCAATCATACTCAGTGATCTATCACGGAAACAAAGAACAGACTACCATATGTTTTCACTCATAAGCGAACTTTGAACAATTATTATAACACTAAAAGAAAGGGATTGGCATGGTGGGAAACTTTTGGGGGGGTGGGATTGGCAGTTGAGGGAAACTGCTAGGGAAGAGAGGGCACACCTCATCAACAAGGGTACCTGCATAATCAATGTTTGTATACCTAACCCTGAATTGTACCTCGCATCTTTATAATAAAGCTAAAAAAAATAAATAAATAAAAAAGAACCAATTATACTTAGATAAAGAGAGATTTATGATTTCTAAGATTTCTAAGCCAGAAAGTTATATAGACTGCAGCATACAAAGATTACGGACAATATGGAATTCAAGTTAGGAAACATTAAAGACAGAGTGAGTCGTTCTAATATATATTTATTCAAAGTGCTAGAAGGTAGAAGAGTAGATAGGTCCGAGGCAATATTAGGTTAGATAATGCCTGAGAATTTTCCATAACTGATGAAAAACACCAGTTCACAGATTTGGGGGTTGTGATTCCCAAACTGGATAAGCAAAAATAAATCTCACCCAATACATCAAAGTGAAATGGTATATAGTTTCTGCATACAAATAACAAATCTTAAAAGCAGCTAGAGAAATAAAGACAATTTACCTTTGAAGTAGCAATAGTTCTGACAGCTGACTGCTCAAGATCTTCAGTGCTACCCAAGGGAAGTGGCATGTGCCTGTAGTACCAACTGCTCTGGAAGCTGAGGCTGGAGGATCCCCTGAGCCAAGAATTCAAGGATGCAGCGCTTTGTGAATAGCCACTGAGCTCCACTCCAGCCTGGGCAACCTGGTGAGAACTCCATCTCTTAAAAAAAAGAAAAATCAGTGGAAGACAGAAGTCATGAAAGTGCTGTCTGCAGTGCAATGCCAACCCATATTCTAAAACTTGTAAAATATAATTTTAAAATAAGAATAAAAACAAGACTTTTTCAGGCAAACTAACACAGAGAGAACTCACCAAAATTAGTCCTGATAAGAAAGCAATTCTAAAAGATGAACCCAAGAAGATGGGAGGTAATAACAGGTAACAATTGGAGGCACAAAATGGGATGAAGAGTTAAGAAATGGTAGATATATGAGTAACTTGAAATAGACATAAACTGTACAATGTTAGTGATTTGTGAATGTAAACAAACAGAATGAAGACACATCATATATGAATCACCGGAGATATAAATAAAATAAAGTACTCTAATGTCCCTGTGTGATCTGGAAAGAATTGATTAATTTTAGAGGTTTGTTAATATGCATGTTTTAACGTCTAGGGTGACCATAAAAAGAATAGAACTTTAAAAAAAATCAGCCCCTCGTCAGACTCAGCCTGTAATCCTAGCACTTTGGAAGGCCAAGGCGAGTGGATTGCCTGAGCCCATGGGTTCAAGACCAGTCCAGGCAACTTGACGAGAATTCGTCTCTATAATAAATCAAAAAAATAATTAGTTAGGCATGGTAGAGTGTGCCTGTAGTTCTGGTTACTTGGAAGGCTGAGGTGGAAGGATTGCTGGAGCCCAGCAGGTCGAGGCTGCGGTGGCCATGATCATGCCACTGCACTCCAGCCTGGGCGACAGAGTGAGATTCCCACTCAAAAAATAAAAAAAAATTAAATTAAAAAAAAATCAGCCCCGAAAAAGGCAAGAAAGAAGAGAAAAGAAGTATACAACAAGTAGGACAAATAGAAACCGTGAAACATACTGGCAGCTTTAAATCCACTGGGGATTGCAGTGTATCGGGAATCACATTACATGTAGATATATTAAATGTCCCAGCAAAAAAGTAAAAGCTGAGATACTGAGGGAATAATCCTGCTTATATTAAGAAGATACAAAAATACACAATGAAAATATTAACCAGAGGGAAGCTAATATAGTTATATTAATATTAGTTAAAATAAATTTAGAGCAAAAAGCCTTACTAATGATAAAAAGATAACTTTTTTAATGATAAAAATTCAATTTACTAGGAAAGATATAACCACTCTAAAATTTTATTCATCCAATAACATGACCTCAAAATGCATAAATCAAAAATTGTTAATATAAGGTAAATAAATTCAAAATCATGGCAAAAGATTTAATATAATTCTTCCAATAGTTGGTAGAAGAAACAGAAAAACTGAATTTTAAATATACAAAAAATTTTAACATCACAACTAACAATTCTTACCTAATGAATATGTATACAGTGCTGTAACTGACAAATGCAGGATACATATTCTTTACAAACATACATAGAAAGTTTTAATAAATTGACCAAAATAAGTTCATAATGTATGACTAATACATTTCAAAGGATTGCACTCATTTAGTGTGTACTCCCTGACCACAGTGCAATAAAGCTGAAATATATATAGAAACATAACCAGAAAATCCCTATATTTTTGCAAATTGTAAACATTTTATATAGCCCATGAATTTAAAAAGAAATCATAACAAAAATTAGAAAATATTTTACACTAAATATTAACAAAATCGGACATATAAAACTTGACATATAGCTCAAGCAGGACTCAAGTGAAAATTTATCGTTTCAATGTATAGCTGAGAAAAGATTAAAGACTGAAAAATTAAAAGTTAAGCATTCAAATAGCAAATAACTTTTAAAAGAAGCAAACAATAAAAATTATAATAAAATGGAAAACAAACATAAAAAAGAAACATTCTTTGTGAAACTGATAAAACTGACATATCACTGGACACTATGGCTCACTCCTGCAATCCCAGTGACTTGGGAAGCTGAGGTGAGAGGATTACTTGAAGCCAGGCATTCAAGTCCAGTCAGTGTAACATAGCAAGATGCCATCTCTAAAATAAACAAACAAACAAAAAATAGGCCAGGTTAATGTGGCATGTGCCTGTAGTCCTAGCTACTCATTAGATTGAGGCAGGACAATTGCTTTAGCCCAGGAGTTTAAGGCTGCGGTGAGCCATGATCATGCCACTGCATACCACCCTGGGAGACAGACTGAGACCCTGTCCCTAAAACAAACAAAACAACAAAGAAACCTGATATAACCTTAGCAAGCTTCACAAAGTAAAAAAGGGAAGGTAAGCAATAATAGAAATAGAAAAATCATTAAAGATGCTGCAGATATTAAAATAGAGTAAGAGAGGCCAGGCACGGTGGCTCAAGCCTATAATTCCAGCACTTTGAGAGGCCAAGGAGAGAGGATTGCCTGAGCTCAGGGGTTCAAGACCAGCTCGCACAACTTGGTGAGACCTTGTCTCTACAATAAATAAAAAAATAAGCCGGACATGGTAGCACTTGCCTGTAGTTCCAGCTACTTGGAAGACTGAGGCAGAAGAATCACTTGAGCCCAACAGGTAGAGGCTGCAGTGGCCATGAGCATGCCACTGCATTCCAGCCTGGGTGACAGAGACTCTAACTAAAAAAAAAAAAAAAAAAAAAATAGAGTAAGAGGATATTACTACTAATTTTAGGGCAGTAAATTTTAAAGTTTATATGAAATAGAGAAATGCAGTGACTCAAAACTGATGATAAAGAAATTTCAAAAATGAATACAGCGTGAAAACCAAAAATTGAATCAGGTAGCAAAAAAAATTTCCACACACAAAACTCAAGCCCCAGATAATTCTAAATGCAAATTCTACCTGATATGCAAAGCAAAAGAAGAAGGACAGAGAGAAGAGAAAGGAGAAAGAGGCAGATAAGGAGAAGGAGAAAAGAAAGGGGAGAGAGAGGGTATAAGGATGGAAAGGAAGAATGGTATTATCATGATTTGAAGATAATATATGCATTTATTTTAAAAATTAAATGAAATTAATTAAAAATTTTAGAAAGATTGATGAATAAAAAAGTCATATATAAAAGGGAGTTGGATTTCTACATATTAGCAAGAAAATGTTAAATTACATTTAAGATTATTTTATTTACAATAGGATCAGTATTATTAGTTGCAAACAACAGAACTGACTGGATATTGAGTAGCTCATATAAATGCTAAGCCTCCAGGAATAGCAGTTAAAACCATTCAGTTAACTGAAAAAGAAATTATTTCCACCATTACTGCTCTACTGATGCCAATTCTCCTGTAGAACTCAACCATGTGGCTGCCCTCCAAAGCTGAACAATCCTGTCACAGGTCTCTTTAGCGAAATGTGTTTCACCTGGGGCCACCTTCCACAAATTACTCACTTCTTTTTTTTTTTTATATTGGAAAATATAGTTTATTTAGAAAGTAAATGAGTATAGTTTATTTAGAAAGTAAATGAAAGAGAGAGAGAGAGAGAGAGAGAGAGAGGAGATTCATCTCTCCAAGGTAGAGAAGGGGGCCAAGTGCTCACTTTTAAATTGAAATCTCCTGTTGGTGGGTCTGATTGGTGGGGCTCAGGTCTTTTCTGGTATTATCTTTCACAAAAATATATAGTATCTTGAATAAATCTAGCAAAATATGTTTAGGAACTTACAGAGAAAGGAATACAATGCTGCTGAAAGAAATTAAAGAAGACCTAAATACAAGGGAAGACTTCCTCAAAATTGAAATTTATTTATAAAAATATTGTGTGTTTATTCTGGCATGTTTAAACTTTGGTCACCTTCAAAGTACTCTCTGTCTGAAGCAATATACCTAGCAAGACACTTTTTCCACTGCTCAAAACAGTTTTTGGACTTGTTGATTTTGAGGCCTTTTAGTGCTTCTGCCATTTTTTGTTTCCACCTCTTCCACACTGGCAAAACTTTTCCCTTTGAGGACTATCTTCATACAGGGAAACAAAAAAAGTTCACTCTGAGTGAGATCTGGTGAGTAAGGATGGTGAGACACAGGGGTCATGCTGTTTTCGGTCAAATACTGCTGAACATTCAGTGTGGTTTAGGCAGATGTGCTTATAAATCACCTAACATGAAATGGCCAAACACATTGAAAGAATCTCAAAAGTAATTCACTAAAGTCAAATGCAGCCTCTCGGGACAATGCTAGCTGGTACACTGGTGTTGATGGGTTCCTAGAACACTCACCTAGTGGGGGAACCCTGTACTGCACGGGGCCTGTCCTCTAAAAACTAATTCCAGTTTTTTTGGGGGGGGTCTCCCTTCATAAATTAAGTCATGTACTCTTATCACAGGTTCAAAGACTCAATATTGTTCAAATGTAAACTTCCCCCAAGTTTATCTAGAGATTTTTGTAATTCCAATAAAAATTCTCCCCAAAATCTTTGAGATTCAACAAGATGATTCTAAGATTTCTAAAGAAATTACTAAAAGTCTGAAATGTTTAAGAAAGGGTAGAGAATTTGATCTACCAGAAATCTAGGCTAATTTTAAAGCTATAATAATTAAGACAAAACAGAAAAAAATAATTAAGACAAGGTGGTCTAGTAGAGGGATAGATGAATAGGTCAGCAACAGAGTAGAGGATCCTGAAATATATCTATTAACATATGGGCACTGAAATATGATGGAAATGGTACTGTAGATTAACAGAGCAAGGTCAATCTTCACAATAAATGGTGCTACGAAAATTGAATATTGATAAAGATAAAAATGAAATTGTTCTTCTACCTTATAACACACACAAAACCAGTGCCATGTGGAAGACAAAATAATAAATGCTAGAGGATAACTCTTTTCAAAGTTTCAAAGATTAATTTTAAAAAGTTTGATGAATTGGACCACAATAAAATTAAGAAATTCTATTTCTCAAAAAATGCGGCAATGATAATGAAAAGACAAGACATGGGGAAGGAAAAATGTTCATATCACATAAAACCAACAAAGTGCTAAAATCCAGAATTTATGATAAACTCACAAAAATAAATTAGATAGACAACAACCTAATAGAAAAATAGACAAGGAATCTTGAACAAGCACTCTGTGAAAGGGGCTATCCAAATGCACAATAAGTGTATTAAAAAGTGATCTATATTACTGTTGGTGAGTCTGATTGGTGGGGCCTAGGTCACATATGTCTGTCCCAGCTGCAGAGGACACCGGGGAACAGAATTTTCTGGTATTATCTTTCATAAAAATATAAAGTATCTTGAATAAATCTAACAAAATATGTTTAGGACCTTACAGAGAAAGGAATAAAATGTTGCTGAAAGAAATTGAAGTATACCTAAATATGAGGGAAGACCCCCCAAAATTAAAATTTATTTATAAAAATATTGTGTATTTATTCTGGCAGGTTTAAACTTTGGTCACCTTCAAAGTACTGTCTGTCTGAAGCAATATATGAATGGTGCTAAAATGAGAAAAATACAAATTAAAGAGCTCACATTATATAGACTTCTGACTGGCCAAACTAAAACATCTTATACTACCAAATGGTGGCCAGAATAGGGAGTATACATTGATACCACCACTGTGGAAAACAGCTTGGCATTATTCAGCACATTTGAAAATGCACATACCCTAAGACCCATCAGTTCCACTCCTAGGAATACTCTGTAGCAAAGCACATGCTCATGTAAATCACACTCACCATAAAATGGCTGTATGGTTTCCTTATATCAAATTTTAAAACAAGCAAAACTAAATGATACTATTAAGGTTGTATTTGTCGATGATAAAATGAAAAAAAAAAGCAAGAAAATGATTAAAGTAAGTCCTCTACATATGAACAAGTTCTGTTCCAAGAGCGTGCTCGTAAGTCCAACAAAGTTAGCCTAGGTACCCAACTAACACAATCAGCTATATAGCACTGTACTGTAATAGATTCATAATACTTTTCACACAAATAATACATTAAAAACACAAAAAGTAAATAAAACATTTTTAATCTTACAGTATATTACCTTCAAAAGTACAGTGGTGGCCGGGTTCAGTGGTTCAGCCTGCAATTCCAACACTTTGCTAGGCTGAGGTGAGCGGATTACCTGAGCCCACGGGTTCGAGACCACCCTGGGCAACTTGGCGACACCTCATCTCTACAACAGATAAAAAATTAGCCAGGTGTGGTAATGCGTGCTTATAGTTCTGGCTACTTGGAAGGCTGAGGTGGAAGGATCACTGGAGCCCAGCTGGTCGAGGCTGCAGTGCCGAGAGTGTGCCACTGCACTCCAGCCTGGGAAATGGAGTGAGACTCCAACTCAAAAAAAAGAAAAGTACAGTAGTACTGTACAGTACATCTGGCATACGAGGGCTGGCATCGAGTGAATAGGCAAGAGGAGTTACTGACAGGAGAGGAGGTGGGAGATGAAAGAGCTGAAGGATTATTAGCAATAGGAGACCGGGAGCAAGCTGCAATTTTACTCATGCTAACATTGATGGCACAGGTTTTGGTTCCTTGCTGGATTTGATTCTATCCCCCTTTTGAAAACATAATTCAGTGATGTCTGCGTAGTAGTTCTTTTTTTTCTCATCATAGATGACATAGTAGCACTGGATGGCATTCTGAATGGCTGCTGCAACCTTCGCGTACTGTTCTATGCTTGAGTCCTGTGCCTCAAAAACTAACAGCGCCTCCTAAATAAAGAAAATCCCCTTGCATTTTCTGCACCATTAATCTCTCCAGTTTTTCAGTTCTTCTTCTTCCTCTTGTCTCTCTTTGTCCTTTCTCTGGTCTCCAGTTCCATCAGGTCTTCATTAGTAAGCCTCTTGTGTTGCACTGCAAGGAGTTCGGTGAAGTCGTCCTCTTGCAGATCGAGTTCTAGCTCTCACTGAGGGTCACTAAGTTGCTAAAGACCCCTTTGAACCACCTTCTCAAATCCATGAAAATCGTGAACAAACTGAAGGCAAAGTTTCTTCCAAACTCCATTACAGTCATAACTTCAAGCCAAGCAAAGTCAATATTTTTTATGACCTTGTAGATGTTATAGTCCTAAAATTGTTGCAAGGTTGTTCCTGATTCATCACTCACATTTACTGCCTGATGAAAAGAGTGATGTAAATAATACTTCTTGAAAGTTGCTATAATTCCCTGGTCCATAAGTTGGATGAATGATTTTGATGGCAGATGCACTACTTTGACATTGGGATGAAAGTCATCTATGAACAGGGGGTGGCCCAGAGCTTGTCAAGCAGCAAAAGAACATTGAATGCAATGTTCTTCTCCAAGCAATAGTTATCTATCTCCAGGATAAAGTGATGGAAAAACCAGTCCTAGAAAATGGCCTGCATAACCTAGACTTTGGTGTTAATCTTCCACACAAAAGGAAAAGAACCCTTGGCTATGTTTTTAAGCTCTTGGGTTCTCTGAATGATTAACTAAGAGAGCCTTCAACTTCATATTACAGGAAGCATTGCCACCAAGCAACAGAGTGAGTCTATCCTTTGCTGCTTTCTAGGTTGGCATCAACTTTTTCTCCTTACTGATGTAACTTTGGTTCGGCATCCTCTTCCAGTACAGTCCTATCCCATTCACATTAAAAAACCTGCTCCAGTAAATATATGCCTTCCTCAATAATTTCTCAAAACATTCTAGGAAATTCTTGGGCAGCTACCATATCTGCACTTGCTGCCTCACCACTTACTTTTATGTTGTGAAGGTTCAAGGCTCTAACCTTGAACGGATGAAACCAGTCATGGCTGGAATTAAAAGGTGCACCCTTTAGGCCGGGCTTGGTGGCTCATCCTGCAATTCCAGCACTTTGGGAGGCTGAGGCAAGTGGACTGCCTGAGCCCATGGGTTCAAGAGCAGCCCAGGCTACTTGGCGAGACCTCGTCTCTATAATAAAAAAAAAAAATGGTGCACCCTTTGATTATTTGCTGTGTTTTTTCTTTAAATCTTCATAAAGTTGTTTAGCTTTCTCTTGCATCACCATTAAGCTGAGTAGGACTCGGCACTGATGCTGATCCTACATCCATACACTGAGAAGCTTCTCCATCTCTTCCATCAGTTTTCCATGCTTTTTCAATATTATTGTTAACATCGTTGCACAGCAGACTTCACATGTTCCATGATCTTGTCTTTGTTCCTTAGATTCATGCTGATGGTTGAATGACCCAAGTTATAAGTACTCTTGCGGCCACCAGAATGTAAATATTCCCTGACTTTCTTTTTTATTTGCTGACAAAGAAAATAAACAGACTAATGTCTGAATTCTCCAAATACTTATTTCAACAAAATTATTTTCTCCATGAAATATCATGGTGACATCATTTTGTTTTCATTTTTTTCAAAGACTGCTTCAAAATTTGAGCTTATCATTTAATTCTATGTATAGTAGGTGCTTATATTTGTTAAATGAATGCATATCCTACACATACAACTATTTTCAGTAAGAAGATTCTTTTTTTCTTCCAAGAAGTGCCCCCTTGGTTTTAAGTATCTCTTGGCTTCTCTCTGAGGACTTGTAAAAGTTGTTTAAAGTACCAGAAACCAGATATGAAGTAATTCCACTTTTCATGAAAAGGAAGAAAGTAGATTTCACAAGCATCAGACAGGTAAGGGTGAGATTAATTCTAAACAGGATTCTGGGAAGAGTTGATTGTGAGCATATAAATTTGATTTTAGTACAGTTAATAAAACAGAATGTGAACACCTTTTAAAGAACTAAATAGAAGGCAAAACTTTTTTCCTCCTGAGAAGCCAGCATGAACTTTTTAAAAAAAATTTTGATAAGAATTGTGTAATGTAATTTTTCAAATTTTGAAATAAGCTGCTAGAAACAGATTTGGGCTCAACTGTACTAACTGTAAAAACCTTTAGTCTAGATAATTGAATCCTCTTTTCTTCCCCTGGTCAGTCTTCTTATTCTAATTTGAAGTTCTTTGGTCCTGTTCAATAGTGTGTATTGCAGTTTAATGTTTTTATATGTCTTTCCTATATGACACCTCCAGTTCTTAGTAAAACAAGACAAGGACAGCTGGAAAGGAGGAAGGAGGTGAGAAAGAAAGATAAGGAATACAAATCTAGAAACCGTCATCATAGATTTCAGTATGGTTTAGGTAACAAATCATGGTGGACAAATCTAATTTCTTAAGATAGACTATAGATAAGAAATGTAGGAGGCATATGTCCCTCTGCTTGGGCGAGGTCCTACATGAAGTCCCATGATACCCTTCTAGTGAGCTTGGAGAGATCTATACTCATAGCAAAGTGCCAGGAGATTCAGACTATTTGTACTGAAGCCAAGAAGGTGACCCGGAGGGAACTTCTGAGTGGCAGGACTGTGCTTGGGTCGGGCCATGGTATCAGGCTCAGTATTTTCATCAGTGACTGGGTGAAGACCTTGAGAGCATGCTTATCAAATTTGCCAATACAGTATATTATAATTTGAACAAGACTTGGGCTTGCAGATAAAAAAAATGCTGGTTCCAAATTCTACTTTTGCCCCTGCATGGTCTGTCATATTGAATAAGTTACTGATGAGCCTTAGTTTCATAACGTATAAAGTAGGGATGATAATACTTACTGTGATGTTTTGAATGTTCCCTCCAAAATCCATGTTGAAATTTAATTGACAATGTAATGGTATTTGAGGTGGGGCCTTTAAAAAGAGATTAGATCATGAGGGTAGAATGGATTAATGGTATCATCTAGGGAGTGGAATGCTATTATAAAAGTGGGATCCTGATAAAAGGATAGTTCTAACCTCTGTTCCCTCTCTGTCTCACGTGCTTTCTTGCCATATGCAGCTTTCTGCCATAGTACGATCCCTTCCAGATGCCAGAGCCATGCTGTTGGACTTCCCAGCCTCCAGAACCATGAGCTGAGTAGGCTTCTGTTCTGTATAAATTACTCAGTCAGTGGTACTCTGTCATAGCAGCAGAAAACAGACTAAGACACTTACCTTTGGATTTGTTATGATAATTAGAGGCAATACTCAAAGCACCAAGTAGATACTCAATAAATGTTGGATGTATTTGACTGCATAATTAGGATCTGAAAAGATTAGGCAGGCTTGAGAGATGAATCTAGTGTGATAAAATAAGATGATGCTTTTATTTTATAATTTTGAATTTTGATCAAAAACAGATTAAAAAATAAATAAACCAAAATAAATTGCAAAAGTCCAGAGAGGAGAAGCTAAGAGAATGAGCTTTCTCTATAAACTTGTTTGCACTAGACTCTGACAGGTTCACTTTGTGTAAACCTTTAGCCAAATTAAATCCTGTGTGGATCAATTTTAGTCACAAGTAAAATCTCCATGGGGAATTATGTGCCTCTGTACTCCCTGTCAACGTGAGCTGTAGTTGTTCTCTCCTGGCAGTCTCTGTGCGGCAATGCTCCAGTGGTGGACCCCAGAAGTTTTCAATTCCAGTGCAGAAACTGGAAAGCATTTACTAAGTTGCAGCTTTCTCTCTCTGTTTTCCCTAAACCATACCCATAAGCATATTCTGGGAAGGCTCTGGCCCTCCTTGGAATTCAGAAGCAGAACTTACTGTTGGTATGGACCAGAGATATTGTGGATTAATATCTTATCTGAACTACTATTAATAGCAATACATTGTATACTGGAAAATCACTAAGAGAAGTAGATTTTAAATGCCCTCACCACAAAAGATAAGTATGTGTGAGATAATGAATGTATTAATTAACTTAATATAGCCAGTTTACAATGTTTACGTATTATCAAGACATCATGCTGTACACCATAAATATAAGCAATTTGCATTTGCGATTAAATTTTTAAAAATATTAATTGAAAAAAATTAATGACATCTCCCAATTCATAGAGAAAAGGATAAAATTAATCCCTTGAATTTCTTTCTTTATGCCTGAAGGGGATTATAAGAACAAGGGTTTTTCTGTAGTAGTCCTTTTCACCTGGTCTGAGGAGAAATGTAAAGTTGGCCTTTATTTTTTGGTCCCACTAAACTAATCTCTTTATTCAACAAAGTTTGTCAAGTAAAACCACATTAGAAACATAAAAATGAATAATGCTTCCTTATTGGCCCCCTTAACTAGTCATGGCCCAGCCATGCCAGTGGTCACAGACAGCCCATAAAATGTTACTCCTCTTCCCTGCTGGTGGTTCAATCCCTCAAGCTCATCTCCCCTCCATTCACTGTGAGAGCATCACACATCAGTTCTCTGGAATCTCCATCTGCTTGCTCTGTAACTCATCTGTTCTCTTTTATTGTACACCTTAGTCTCAGGCTGTTACCTGGGCTCTGGCCCAGAACCCCACATAAGGCTGCATCTGGTGATTACTCCTCCACCCCATGCCTTGTAACCACAGGCAAGTTCAACTCAGACTTGGGTCATAGCAGGTGCAGCCATCAGTCTCCCCTACACTCTCCACCCAGGATGCAAGAAAGGGCAAACTTCAGTGATCTGTCAACTTGCAAGGGGCCTGGCCCTCAGCCAGCTCAAAAACCTCCTCACTGATGCCCCCTAGAGCCCAACAGTGCAGAGCTGGCAATCTCTCCACATTCTTTTTGGGAAATAATCTACGCAAATGTGCAGTGATTTAATGCTGGTGTTAGGGGTATGCCCAGAATCTGAATGAAATGGAGAACCTGTTAGATCCTGTTTGCCTATAACCAGATCAGCTAATAGAGGATGCCTGTGCCTGTGCCTGCTTCAAAGCCAATCTGGCCTGTGCTCTGTATAGCCCACCATTTGGCCGCTTAACAACTAATGTTCCTGGCAGCTGGGCCCCTGGCTTCCAGGTGACCTGCTGTGAGCAAGTTTAACAGCATATGTTTATGCCAGGATTCAGGAGTCCCTCATAGAAAATCAAACTGTGACCACATTGCACAAAAATTAACTTTTCTCATCAAAAATGAGAGTGCGTTCCTTGCCTGATCTTCCTTTTAGGAAAAAAAAAATGAGACTGTTATTTCCCAGACTTGACTAGGCTAGGGTGTTTCTATTAACATAAACTATATCATGTAGTCAGAAGAACTCCAGACTAAGAGTAGAGAACTAAAGTTTATTGAGTGCCAACTATTTCTAGAATTTTAACTTTCATCATAATCCAATTAGTTACTTTTATCTCCATTTTACTGATAAGAAAACTGAGACTCAGACAGATTAAATAACTTGCCCACTGATGTGTGACTGATTATGGCTAGGTCTGGATTTGTACCCAGGCCTACCTAGAAGTCCCATCCACCTTCTATACCAGCAGCCTCTGTGGAGCAGAGGCCCATCCTCACCCTGACATACTGAGCCCAGAGCTTTCTCCCCCACATGGGAATGTCTGGCCTCACAGGACTTGTGATCATCAAGCGTGAACGTGTACGTGGGAGCAAGATGGCAACAGAACCCTTGCGAGTGTGAGTCTCTGTATGAATGAGTGTCCATAAAGACAAATCTGTGTGTGTGGGTGTGTGCAAGTGGGTGAGCAAATGTCTCACTGAGGGGAGACACAAGATCAAATACCTGGGGCTCCCATATGCAGAGGTGGGTGCAGCTACCACTGCTTTGAAATTAATGCAGGATTATCCACCTTTCACATGGCATCTCTCGGGAAAAGGCAGCAGAGATCAGCTGCCCCTCGGTACCTGGCACCTGGCCCTCTGGCAGCAGGTCAGGCACTGGCAGCAGGATGTGGAGAAAGCACCGGGAGGAAATCTGGAGCTGAGTCCTGCCTGAGGAGAGGATGCAGACAGATGCCATTTTCTATGTCCCAGGAAGGGGCAGAGACCTGCTTTAGTTCACCCAATTCTGAACAGCCTACATCTTGAGACCAAGGGACATCTCCTTTGATATTAGCCATTGTTGGTCCAGAGGATACTTCAAGTGCAGACACCAGAGAGACAATGCCCTGTCCCCACACAGGACCAAACACAGACATGTGTGACAGAATAGGAGATCTAGCAGCAGCAGATGAGTTGGGGTGAGTCCTGACCTGATTTAACCCCTTTTCCCACCACTCTGTAGGGTGTCTGACCCATGTTGAGAGCCACCAGACTGACCGGTGCTGAGATCAGAGGGAATGATCTCTCTAGACCAGAGTCTATTCCTTACCACATCGGGCTCTTGAGACACAAAGCAAAAAGGAAAAAAAAAAAAAAAAAAAAAGAAACAAAAGAAAAGATCCTGAAGTTCCAGGAACGGCATCAAGAGGGAGCTCTTTTTCTTTTTTTAAATTTTATTTATTTATTTATTTTTCTTCACCTGTACTTTCCATACATATCTTTCTGTGTGTGTCATCTGACTTGATTTGCCCTTTTTTCTCCAGCTTTTGTTTTTGTTTTTGTTAGTTTGTGTATGGGTATTTTTGAAGGTGAGTGTATCTTTTTTGTTTGTTTACCTGTTAGTATGTTGGCCTGTTTGTTTTTCTTCTCCTTCTTTCTCTTCACCTTACTTTCTTCTCCTTTCTTTCTTTTTCTGTTCTTCTCTTTTCTTTTATCTCATTTTGGCTTCAGGGGCATACATATGCTCAGGGTTATCCAAATAGAAAAAGATAAAGCCAAGTTATCCCTCTTTACAGACAATATGATCCTAAGCCTTGAAAACCCAAGGGAATCTGTCAAAAACCTCATTACACTGAAAAAGGACTTTGGCAGAGTCTCAGAACATGCAGAAAATAGTTGCATTGTTATACACCAACAACAAACAGGCAGAGAATCAAATTAAAAGCACAGTCCCATTCACAATAGCCACACAAACACACACAAAATGAAATACCTTGGCATCTTCCTAACCAGAGAGGTGAAAGGCCTTTACAATGAAAACTACAAAACACTTCTCAAAGAAGTAAAAGATGATACAAACAAATGGAAAAATATGCCATGCTCATGGGTTGGAAGAATCAACATTGTTAAGATGTCCATCCTACCAATGGCAATCTATAAATTCAATGCAATACCCATTAAATTACCAACATCATTTTTCTCAGACCTGGAAATGACATTACATAAATTCATATGAAAACATGAATGACCACAAATAGCCAAAACAATCTTCAGCAAAAGAAACAAAGTGGGAGGTATCAAACTTCCAGACTTTAAACGTTACTATAGGCTACAATAATCAAAACATCCTGGTATTAGAACAAGAACAGGCAAATAGGCCAATGGAATAGGATAGATATTCTGGAAGAAAAATCTCAATTTCTCAACCAACTCATCTTTAACAAAGCCTCCACCAACAGCCACTGGGGAGGGGAGAATCTATTCAGTAAATGGTGCTGGGGAAACTGGCTGACCACATGCAAAAGAGTGAAACAGGATCTTACATATCACCATAAATAAAAATCAACTCTAAATGGATCAAAGGCCTGAAAATAAAACCTCAAACTATAAGAACATTTAAAAACACAGGTGACATCCTCAAGGAAATTGGAATAGGCAACCAATTCCTGATCAAAACTCCAGTTGCCCATGCCATAAGAGTTAATCTAGACAAGTAGGACTTTGACTAACTGAAAAGCTTTTGCAAAGTAAAAGAAACCATCAAGAGAGTGGGGAGACATACCACAGAATGGGAAAAAGTATTTGCCAACTCTATATCTGACAAAGGCCTAACATCCAGGATCTACAAGAAACTCAATGTGCCAAAAGAAAAAAACAAAACAAAAACCCCCATTAAAAGTGGTAAACCAAAGGAACAGGATTGAGATTCCAGAAGCAAAACCTCAATTTCTCAACCAACTAATCTTTGACAAAGACTCCATCATCAACCACTGGGGAGAGGAGAACCTATTCAGTAAAAGGTGTTGGGAAAACTGGCTGACCACATGCAGATGATTGAAACAGGACCCCTAACTATCACCATATACAAAAATCAATTCTTAATGGGTCAAAGACCTAAATGTAAATTCTCAAGCTATAAGAACCTTAGAAAATGCAGGAGACACCCTTATGGAAATTGGAACTGGCAACCAATTCCTGATTTTAAAAAAACCCCAAGTACCCATGCTATAAGAGATAAGATTGACAAGTGGGACCTCAACAAATGGATAATCTTCTGCAAAGCCAAAGAAACCATCAAGAGAGCAGGGAGACAGCCCATAGACTGGGAAAAAATATTTGCCAACTGTGTGCATGACAAAGGTCTAACATCTAGGATCTACAAGGAACTCAAACATGCCAAAAAGAAAAAAAACCAAAATAGCCCCATTACAAAATGGGCAAAAGATATGAATGGACACTTCTCAAAAGAAGACATAGGAGCAACCAACAGATATATGAAAAAATGTTCAGCCTCTCTAGTCATCAAAGAAATGCAAATTAAAACTACACTAAGATAACACCTAACTCCAGTCAGGTTGGCCATCATCAATAACTCAAAAAACAACAGATGTTAAAAGGGATGCAGCAAAAAGGGAACACTTCTATGCTGTTGGTGTAAACTAATATAACCTCTGTGGAAAACAGTGTGGTGATTCCTAAAAGATCTAAAAATTGACCTTCCATACTACCCTGTG
>CAUYQG010190623.1:0-14442 GCA_963574415.1 Tarsius wallacei | reverse complement strand
CCTTTCTCTCTTTTTATTGGATAACCCGCCATTGATTTTTAAGATAAGGAGCCCTAAATGAAAGTGTCTAATTATGGAATTTCAGAAATAAAGATAAGGATGGGAGTACATAAATGGTGGGGAAAGCGTCCCTTCCCTGAGGTCCAGAAATCACCTTAATCTCAGTTGTCCTCCCAGTCAATCTCCCGAATGCCCTAAGTGACCAGATTTCATGGCAGCAGGGCATTAGCAAAGGATCCCTTAAAATCCCTGTTGGGTTCTCTCACTTCTCCTGCACTGCTTCTGACAGATGCTTCTACTGCCATCCCCTCCAGCCATGCCAGGAAACTAAATAATGCCCCATGAAACTATTCAGATGCCATTTGGGCCAGAGGTGAAGCTACACTCAGGCTGTCTCTGATGCGGGAGAAACCAGAGTTCTGATGGACTATGAGGCTGATGGATTGCGGGGCCAGTGGAATTGCCCAGGGCCCAGGGCTGCCAAGGTCAGCTGTGTGCAGCCAGCCAGTACTCCATTACAAGTGCCGTTGCCTCCCCTCAACTGCAGTCTCAGTTATCCACAGTCAACCAAAAACATAGAGTGGAAAATTCCAGAAATAAACAATTCATGAATTTTAAATCACGTGATGTTCTGAGTAGCATGATGAAATCTCGAGCATCCCAATCCACCCTTCCAGAGGTGTGAATCCTCCCTTTGTCAACTGCATCCATGCTGTAGATGCTACGTGCCCTTGAGTCACTTAGAGACCATCTCATGCGTCAGATTGTCTGTCTCAATATCGCAATGCTTGTGTTCAAGTAACCCTGAATTTGCTTAATGGTGACCCTAAGCACAAGGGTAGTGATGCTGGCATATTGCTATAATTGTTCTATTTTATTGTGAGTCATTGTTGTTAATAACTTACTATGCCTGATTTATAAATTAGACTTTGTCATAGGTATGTATGTGTAGGAAAAAACATAGTATATATAGGGTTCAGTACTAGCCGTGATTTCAGGCATCCACAGAGGTCTTGGCAAGCATCTCCCATGGACAAAGGGGAGACCACCATAAACTCAAAGCTACCAAAGCAACTTTCCTGTTCAGGACAGCCCATACCACTCCCTTCATTGACTATAAAGAGGCAATTTGGGAAGAGGCAGGAAGAGAAAAATCAGGAGAGGAGGTGCGCACACCTGAGTGAAAGTGCAGACTTCAGGCCACCAAAAAAAGAAAACTCAATTCTATATGCCTTGAGCATCTGCAGAAGCCATTCTGGCTGCCCTCAAAGCAGTCCTACAAAGCTAAGAGTGATGGCCTTGACTGTCTGCCTCTGAATCCCGCTGCACTCCTTGCTATCTGGGATTCTGGGAAAGTCACTTAACTTCTCTAAGCTTTCTTTTCCTCATCTGTAAGATGGAGATAATAAGAGCAGTCTCCTCATAGGGTTGTTTTGTGGATTAAGTGAGTTAAAAGCCATAAAGTGTTTGGCCCTGTGTCTGGCAGATAGACAGTGCTCAACACTCTATTATGAAAGCACTCTCTTTCTAATCCTTTGAAAGTTTGCTTTCACTGTAGAAGAAAAGAACAACCATTCTCCACCTCCCTTCCCACTCCCAGCAAGAGCCTTGTCTTGTTTATCAGAGTCCACTTTCCTTGCTTACAGGTTACAGGCAGGTACCCCATTTGCAGTTTTCTCTGTTTGGAAGAAGCAGCGTTTGATGTTACATCAGTCCTATTTTTCTACCTCAACCACTAGTTATCACCGCAGCCCCCATGAGCTGCCTTTAATGCAGCAAGCAGTTGATGTGGGCAATTGATTTTTTTTTTTTTTTTCTTAATTTGGGGCTAGAAGCAATGGCTTTTTTAAAGCATGGAACCATGACTCTGCTATTTCTTATTTGGGAGGAGGTCTGGATTCAGTGTGAGGAGAAGCTGTGTCTTTTTCCCACTCCAAGTTTCCTGGAGAATGAATCACCTCTGCTTGGTTTTAAAAAAGGCTGGCCCCATCCAGCACAAATGTGCAAACTCTGAGTGCCGGTGCCCATCTGGAGAGAGGAAACCATGGATCATGCCTTGCCCAGGGCACTTAGCAAAATGCAGGCCAGCACTCAGAACGACAGTAAAAACCAATGAGAAGAAACAGAGGCAAAAAGATGATGATTTTAAGCTATGTGGTCTTTATTTGAAGAGGAGTCGAGGAAATAGCTTTGAGATTTGAAGAGGAGAGTGTAGGAGACCGATGGAGCCACAAACCCAATCAACTTTTGAAGCCAACTCACAAAGGTGCATCACATTAGAAAGAAATTACCCAGAAGGTCTTTAAATTCATGGTTCAAAAATTACATTCCTATGGTCGACTTAGCTTAGCCTTTGGAGGGCCTTTCTCTTCTGAGTCCTGTTGCTCAGGATAAGATGAAAACAGAAATAAGAGATCCCAATGAACTCTTTCATCCCCATAGGGATGGTCTATTTTGCCCAAAGGAGCTTCAAAATCTCTGAGTAAAGTTGTCTGTCACTCAAAGTCACAAGTGGAAAACTCAGATTCCAAAAACACCACAGATGAAACAAAATAGCAGACATATTATCTGGGCAACATGAAATGAAGGAATGTTTTCCTGTACCTTTTTTTTTTTCAGTGCAGAATCAGTATCTAATGGTCTAAACCTCATGGTTAGAACATGGAGAGTCATTTATTCCGAAACCTGCTGGTTCCATTTGCCCACGGAGTGGATGGCAATATGCTCGTTCCCAAAGGGAGCAACAGCAAGCATGGAAAGGTAATTTATGTTTTATTGCTGAGTTGGGCTTTTTAAGATGATTTTTGCAGACGTATCTTTAATAGATTTTCAGACATGCTTTATTTGTTGAAAAATTTCCATGCCCGTGCATAATTTCAATTATTCAATGGAAACCACAGTTTGGGGAATTGTTCCAGCCACTTATTCAGCCCTTTGAATAAGCCATATTTATTACTTAAATTGATTGCGTTGTCCATTTGAAGATTAGCTCGGATGAATGGGGATTAAGAGAGAATGGGTTTTAGATCCCTTTCTCCCTGTAATCGCACGGGAGCCTTTTGCTTCTTTGGAGTCGCTTGAGAGCGGCTTTGAATCTGGCCTTTCACGCGGGCGTGGCCTGGGTTGAAGAAGTTTAAGCAATGGAATCACGGCTCTGCTATTTCTCAGTTGGGAGGAGGTTCTGGACTCGGTGTGAAGAGAAGCTGTGTCTCTTTCCCATTCCAAGTTTCCTGGAGAATGAGTCACTTCTGCCTGGAGGTAAATATGGCCAGCCCTGTCCTGCACAAACGTGCAACTTACGAGCACTGGTGCCCATCTGGAGAGGAGGAGTCTGTGAGAAGCCATTTCACTGAGGATGAGGCATTCAGCTGCAAGCCACAGAAGGTCTGACTGCAGAGCATTCCCAGGCAGGGGTCTGTTTACTCATGAGACAAGTCTGCAGATAGACAATCGCTGGCCTGTGTTCAGGGGCTCGACAATGCCTGGCCGATGTCTCGACAGGGTTTTTGGCCAAAGATGGCTACTGCAAGTCAGGGCATCACAGCCATGAAGAAGAGTAAAGGTGGAAGAACCACTTCAGCGTGGTCTGTTTCATTTTATTGGGAAATCAAAAATGTTTCCAGAAGCCTCCAGCTGGCATCCGCTTACGTCCACTATCTCCCTTGGTCCAAGCTACCATCATATGACCCAGTGCCTGGCGTGTCTCTCCCCGCCTTCCCCTTGCCCTCACTCTGTCTGTTCTCAATACAGCAACTGAGTGAGCACATGAAAATATAAGTCAGAACAGGCTACCCTGTGACTCCAAACCCTCCAACCACTTCCCAGCACAGGCAAGAGTAAAATCCAAAGCCCTCAGAAGGGCTTGAAGGCCTCTGTGTCCTGGCTTCCTCCTCTCCTCTGACTGCACCTCCTGCTGCTGCAGAGTCCTGCCTCTTCCACGCCAGTCCCAGAGTCCTGCTGCTTTTTCACAGGCCGGGTCTTGCTCCTTGTCTGGGATTCTGCACATGGCTGGCATGCTCTTCACCTCTGTTGCTCCATGGTTTGCCCCCTCACCTCCTTCAGCCCTGGCTCACCTTTCAGCTTTGCAGTGGGACCTTCCCTGACCATCCTGTTATCCCAACCTCCCTCCCCCCGTCCCATCCATGTTCGACTTTACTGTTTTTGCACAGCGTTCTCTAATGTATACATGGTCAAGCATCGCTCAGCGACAGGGACACATTCTGAGAAATGCGTTGTTAGGCGATTTCATTGTTGTTTGGACATCAGAGAGTGCACTTACACAAACCCAGATGGTAGAGCCTACTGCACACCTAGGTTATGTGGTATGGCTATATAGTACGCACCTAGGCTACACGCCTGTACAAAGTGCTGAGATTGCAGGTGTGAGCCACTGTGCCTGGCCAGGAATAACTTTCAAGGGGTCAGCCTGCAGTGTGTGCCATGTGGATCTGCCTATCCTCTCCATGAAGACAAGTTCCCAAGCTTCAACCACTTGCAGATGTTCATAACAAAACTGCTTAAACTAATTCTGATTTTTCTCACTAAATGAGCATCTAGAAGGTTAGCTAGAGCATTGGGTGTGAGGGAAAGATTAAAAGTAAACAGGACACAGCCTTGATAGATACCTCTTGTATTATTTCATTCTTTAAACCCTGAAGAGAGCCCTGTTAAGATCTGCACGTCACAGACAAGGAGAGCAAGTTTCAGAGACATTGTGTAATCTGCCCACAAACTCTCAGCTGGCATGGAAGGTTGAGGGTTTTAGCCTCCAGGTTCTTCACTGGAACAGGGGACTGTTCTCAACGCTGTGCCAGGTGTCTGCTGACAGACGCAATGATGTCTTGATGTTCTTATCAGCAGCTGAGAACATGCCTTCTAGAGACCCAGGGGCTCTGGCACCCTCACTAGCCACCTTGGCCAAATACATGGCTTGAAAAGGGTAGAAAACAATAAAAAGATTTTTAAATCCTGGGCGAATTGTTTGCTTTCAGGAAGTCCAGGAAGGCCCACGCTGCCCTACCTACTTCCAAGCTGCTGCCTGATACTCTTTTAGCCAAGGTTAAAGCTTTTATGAATTTAAATGCTAACTCATCATGTCTAGACTCACTCACAAATTTCCCCTGATGCTATTTTGGTTTTTGTTTATTTGTTTACTAATATTTCTCTACTTGCTTCCCTGTCGCAGCTTTTTGTATTTCATCCTTCTTGGAGTGTAAGCAACCAAAGGAGGAGCCTTATCCTGCGTACCTGACGTAGCATTCCTCGCTACCCATCAGTATTAAATAAGCACTTGTCGTAGTCCCCACCTGTCAGTTTTGCACAGTATAAGCACTTGTTGGCTACTTACTATGTAAAGTTGAAGATGGAAATCTCCAGGGTACGTGTAGTGCTGGGATTTTTTTTTTTTTTGAATTGGAGTCTCACTCCATCGTCCAGGCTGGAGTGCATTGACATGCTCACTGCCACTCCAGAGTCGGCCTGCTGGGCTCCGGTGATCCTTCCACCTCAGCCTTCCAAGTAGCCGGAACTACAGGCGCGCGCTACCACACCCAGCTAATTTTTTTTTTAATTGTAGAGACGAGGTCTTGCCAAGCTGTCCAGGCTGGTCTCGAACCCACAGGCTCAGGCATTCCACTCACCTCGGCCTCCCAAAGTGCTGGGAGTCCAGGCTGAGCCACTGAGCCTGGCCAGTACTGAGATCTTTGTGTTTGCAGCAGTGTGCTATGGAGAAAGCAGGGGTCTCAGGAGACACACACCTCAGTTTCCATCCTGGTTCTACCACTTATCACCTGTTGGACCTTGGACAGGTGCTTTCACCTCTCTGAGCCCTGGTTTTCACATCTATAAAATGGGCATGACAGGACCAGTTCATTCGCTCATTAAGAGGAATAAATCGGGAATATTTGTAAAAAAGCTCAGCTCAGTGCCTGGCCCGTCTGGTCCCTGAGTTAGAAACAAAATGAGGGTGCCTCGGTTACGGCCTCTGCTCTAGTGGCTGGGGGAGCCCCCTGAGAACAACTCTTTCCTAAACTGAAGGGTCCACGGCTCCACGAGACATTCCCTCAGGAGAAGCGCTGGGGTCCCAGAGAACAAGAAAAAAGCAGGAAGAAGGATGTGGTCACACCGATGGAGGAAGGTAGTCATGTGGTGAAAAAGGCAGGAAGAAGGAGAGAAGGGGAGTTCCAGGCTCTTTTTAAACAACGAGCTCTCGTGTGAACGAACAGAGCGAGAACTCACTCATTACCTTGGGGAGGGCACCAAGCAGGGAAGATAGTCACCCTTCTGTGAACAGGAGTGATGCAGTTTGGATATGTTTTCCCTTTCAATTGCATATTAAAATGTGGTTCCCTGAAGGCCAGTATTCTAAGCCAATGAATGCAGAGACGAGAAACCAAACACCGCATGATCTCACTTACAGGCAGGTACACACGGACATCAAGATGGGAACAACAGACACTGGGAACTTCTAAATGGGGAAGGGGGGAAGCAAGGTTGAAAAACTACCTCTGGGATCCCAGTTCACTATTTGTGTGACAGGTTCGACAGGAGCCCGAACCTCACCATTAAGCAGTATACCCGTGTAACAAACCTGCACATGTACTCCCAAATCTAATTTTTTTTTAAAAAAAAAAAGGACATGTGACATATAATCTTTGGTGTTGGAGGTGGGAGCTGGTGGGAGGTGCTTGGGTCGTAGGGGTGGATCCCTCATGATGGCTTGGTTCCCTCCCTGATGTCACGAGTGAGTTCGCCCTCTATTAGTTCATGCGAGAGCTGGTTGTTTGAAAAGAGCCTGGCACCTCTTCTTTCTTTCTTCCTCCCTCTCTCACCACATGACATACCTGTTCCCCTTGCCTTCTTCCATGAGTAAAAGCCTCCTGAGGCCTCCCAGAAGAAAGTGCTGGTGTCGTGCTTCTTGTACAGCTTGCAGAAGTGTGAGCCAAATAAATATCTTTGCTTTATAAATTATCAAGCCCTAGGTATTCCTTCACGACGACACAAACAGACTAATACGAGGAGCTGGAGACTTAGAGCTATCCTGAGCTCAGGATGCATTCAGAATAAGATCCACTAGGCTAGAACAGGAAGTCAAAAGCAACGGTCTCACAACCAGCTGCCTGAGTTTCTCCTGAGTTGGCAACTGAGCTCCTGGGTTTCTCCTGAGCCCCGTTTCCAGCACCAAACCTGCCCTCTCAACTGTTTCCAGGAGCAACTGCTCCCCTGCCCCACCAACATCTTGGGTCCAGTGGCAGAAGCTTCTCAAATCTCTTCCCTGCTCCTCTAGGAATGAATGCAGTACACCCTCCAGGCACCATTCCTTGCAGTACAGTTTTTGTTTGCTTCATTTTATTTTGAGTTGGAATCTTACTCTGTCACCCAGGCTGGAAGTGCAGAGGCACGCTCACAGCTACTACAGCCTCAAGCTGCTAGGCCCAGACAATCCTTCAGCCTCAGCCTTCCAAGTAGCTGGAACCACAGACACGCACCATCAGGCCTGGCTAATTTTTTTATTATTATTTCTTGTACAGACGAGGTTGCCCAGGCTGGTCTCGAACTCTTGGGCTCAAGTGATCCTCCCACCACAGCCTCCCACAGTGCTGGGATTACAGGTGTGAGCTACCATGCCCAGCCTACAGTACAGTTCATTACTGCTTTCCCTGACCCACCCCTCAGCTTCTGCCAGCAAAGGCAGTCGACCCCACCTCGCTGTACAGACCTGCGCTGTGGTCAACCACAACAGTCATCAGTGGCTACTGGGCGTGTGAATTGTGGCTAGTCCAAATTGAGATGCACTATACGGACAAAATACACACCAGACTTCAGTGACTTAGCATTTTAAAATGTAAAATAGCCAGATACAGTGGCTCAAGCCAGTCATCCCAGCACGTTGGGAGGCCGAGGCAAGAGGATTGCCTGAGCTCAGGGGTCCAAGATCAGCCTGGGCAACTTGGTGAGACCTCATCTCTACAATAAATAAAAAAAACAAGCCAGGTGTAGTAGCGTGTGCCTATAGTTCCAGCTACTTAGAAGGCTGAGATGGAAGGATCGCCTGAGCCCAGCAGATCCAGGCTGTAGTGGCCGTGAGCATGCCACTGCAGTCCAGCCTGGAAAACAGAGTGAGACTACAACTTAAAGAAAAATTGTAAAATAACTCATAATACCTTTTTAGATTGATTATCAATGAAAATGATAATATTTTTAATACAGTGGGTTAAGTAAAATATACTATTAAAATTAAATTCACACAAGGTTTGTTTTTTTATTTTTTATTTTTTTGCATTGTTTGTAAACACCACTGCACTCAGACCAGCCTATTGTGTTACATTTTTTTGGCATGGCTCTTAGAAAATTTTAATGTACATTGGTGGCTCAAATCTATGGCCCGCATATTTCTGCTGTATAGCACTACTGTGAGCTATCATCAAACTGTCATACTGTTATTTTTTTGTTGTATCTCTGTCTCACTTACTCGATTGAGAGCTCAAGGAGGACAGGAAGAATGCCTTCCACGACTCAGAGGCATGCTTAATACATGACAAATATTCCATAAATGCTTGCTGAATGAATGGAACTATGACCAAAGAAACTACAGATATTCAATGATTCTGAAATATTTACAAAAGCATTTAAAAGTCTGTGCTATATTGAATTTCCCACAAGACTAGTCTCTGGTGTGCAGATGACATTCGATATATGTGGTTGGTATATGCCAGAGTTTGGTTTGCGTGTCACCTCCAAATCTTATGTTAAAATGCAATCCCCAGTGTTGGAGGTGAGGCCTAGTGGAAGGTGTTTGGATCAAGGGAGCAGATCCCTGAAGAATGGCTTGGTGCCATCCTCAAGGTAATAAGTGACTTCCCACTCTATTAGTTCTTGCAGAGCTGATTGGTTTCTCATTGTTTATTTGTTTTTGTTTTTGTTTGAGCTGGAGTCTCACTCTGTCCAGGCTGGAGTGCAGTGGCGTGCTCCCAGCCACCACAGCCTCGATCTGCTGGGCTCAGGCAATCCTTCTGCCTTAGCCTTCCAAGTAGCCGGAACGACAGGCGTACGCTACCACGCTCAGCTAATTTTTTTTTTTTGGTAGAGATGAGATCTCGTCATGTTGCCCAGTCTAGTCTTGAAGCCACAGACTCAGATAAGCCTCTTGCCTCGGCCTCCCAAAGTGCTGGAATTATAGGCTTGAGCCACCATGCCGGGCCAGAATAAAGCTGTTGTTTCTTTTCTTTTTTTTTTTTTTTGAGTTGGGGTCTCACTCTGTCACCCAGTCTGAGTGCAGTGGCACGCTCATGGCCACCACAGCCTTGACCTGCTGGGTTCAGGCTATCCTTCTACCTCAGCCTTCCAAGTAGCTGGAACTACAGGCACACGCTACCACACCCAGCTAATTTTTTAATTTACTGTAGAGATGAGGTCTTGCCAAGTTGCCCAAGCTAGTCTCGAACCCCTCTCTCTCTTTTCCTCTTTCACTATTTGATCCCTGCACACGGGCTCCCTCTTCCCCTTCAACCATGAGTGAAAGCAGCCTGAGGTCCTCACCAGAAGCAGATGCTGGCACCACACTTCTTATACAGTCTGCAGAACCATGAGCCAAATAAACCTCTTTTCTTTATAAATTTACCCAGCACCAGGTATTCCTCTATGGTAACACAAACAGACTAAGACAGTATGCATGTTCACATATGTTCTCAGGTGCAAAATATATATGTGTGTGTGTGTATATACATATATATATATATGTATATATCAACATTAGACTGGACCTTATACATGTAAGTAAACTTGAGTGTGACTGTTGGACTTTCTCAGAATTTGGTTGTTTAGTTGACTGCTGCATTTATTTTCTTGCTACACGTGGGTGGTGCTCGACCCAGTAGCAGGTGCATCACCAGGGAGCTTACTAGAAATGCAGAATTTCCGATTGCCCTCCAGACTTCTTGAATCCATCAGATCAGAAGCTGCACTTGAACAAGATCGCTGGTTAATTGTATGCACTTAAACTTTGAGAAGCCTAAGCTATGTTTGTTTCTCAGCTCTAAGGAAGAAGGTCACCTGGGAACTTAGCTACCACTCCTTTTTGTTCTTCACACATTTTTTGCTAAAAATGTGTTGAGCATTCACTTTGGGTGAAGTGCTATGCACCAGACACATGGCTCTCGGTTGTGTGATTTGTGTCTTCCATTACTGATGAGTCCTGTTTGTGGAGGCAGCGGGACACCCTGGACACTGGAATACCACAGGGCTCTGCAGAAGGGCTCTGAAGAGGTCAGGGATGGTACCAAAGTGCCCCATGTCTGCAGAGAATCTACAGACAGCTGCTTCATGAATCCTGCATTCTGAGAGTATTCAGAGAAAAGGAAGCAGCCAACACTGCCTTTCTCCCAAGAAGAAAGATTTCCCAGAATCTGTCCGTCTCTATGGAGACCTCAGAATCTGCAACGCCTCCATCAGATTTCTGGTCTCTAGGTTCAGGTTCAAGTGAGCTTAATTCTCCTTTGTCTGGATCTGTGGAGTAGCACGAATTTTCTTACTCTGGGGAAACGGGATGTGTTTTTTTGTCTATCTGTTTGTTTTGTTTTTTGTCACATATGCGTGTTCCTGGAGAGCAAAAGCAACTCAAACTATATCGGCAGCAGTGCTCAGACACTCTGGGGCTGGTGAATTGCAGTGAAACTTCAGGGAACTCTCACCTGAACAATCAGAAAATTCAGCTACCAGAATTCTTTCTCTCCGTTTCTATAATTACAATTGCATTTACTTGGTCAGTCAAGTGTATTGAGCACCTGTGTTGTGCACTATAAAGCATGCAGAGACCATCTTTTCTGAGCAAGAAAAACTGTGTCAACAAGTAACAGCCTTAAACTCTCAAGTGGGTCCCCTGCTTTATACATGATAAATATTCCACAAGCGCTTGGCCTACAGACTCGGTCCTGTATGGGTCCCTGCTGCGTCTCATCACCTCACTGTTCTCTGTGCTCTAGCTTTACTGTCTGCATCCTCCCTGGGAGCCTCTAACTGGAATGTTCTTCCCAACTGCTCTCCTCCCATCCCACCTCCTCTTCCCTTAGTTCAAGCCTCATATCTCAGCTCAGGGATCACTTCCTCAGAGAACCTTCCAGGTGCCCAACAGCCTGTGCGAACAAAGCCCCTGTCTTTCTCCTTCCTATGTTCTCTTCAATCGTTCCTGCAGGGATCCTTTATGCTGTAGGCCACGGAATCCAAAAACGTTCAAGCAAGGGAGAGAGAAGATTAAAGTTTTGGGAAGATGAATGCTGAAGCCATGAGCAGAGTCCATTAAACAAAAGAGGAGACTGAAAGCTCAGGAAAGAGGCTGGAACGATGATCTTTTAAATGCCAGGCCTGGGGCTGTTTTATACATATTATCTTGTTTTTCAAAATATATTTATGAGAAAGGCATTGTTGTCTCTATTTTTTATTGAGGAAACTGAGACTAAGCGGAGTTTAGTAACTTGCTTATGGTCACAGACAGACAGACAAAAAAACAGGCCTGCCTGTTTTCCTAAGGATCTGCCTCCCAGGGAATTGGAAAAAAAAATTCATCATGGAAAGATAGTGCAAAGGAAAGAACTGACTTAGTAGATGTCATATGGGAAAATCAACAAAATGTATATAAGCTGGTATGGGGGGCTAGGGCGTGGTAAGAGAAATTCATCCAAGATGACTAAAGTTCTCACCTGGCTACTTTCTTTCAGACGCTTCCTAATACCTCTTCCGTGTGTTTCCTTGGCACTTTGCACTTTCCTCCATCAGAGCACTTTTCACAGAGTTTTATAATTCCTGGGCTGTTTGCCTGTCTTCCACACCAAGACCTATGTGTGATGTTCATCATTGAAGCCCCACAGGGAAGCAGTGGGCCTCCAAGTGCTCAGTGAAGTCTTGCTAAATGAATATGAGGCAATGATGGGACAGAGGACTGGGTGGTTGGGAGAGAGATGATGCCAGTAATGGATTTGTATAGAGAAGTGCTTGGAGCCAAACTGAGCATCAGACAGCCAGAGCAGGTGGGCTACCTCTCTGGGGTGCGCCTGGAGTGCTCACCTCTGAGAACCTCTGTGATTTACTCCCACGAAAGAACGGGACTTTTCCAAGTGAGAGCAAGGTGATTGGATGGGGCAGGGCTGCAGCATGCAGCCTCAGAGGAGACCCGGCTCAGTGCATTCGAGGCTAGGTACAAAATCAATAATCCCACGATAGCAAATCTCACAGAATCTTCTCAGTGATTTAATTGGTCAGTACATTTGGCATTTAAAGAATGGTTTATGCCGTAACTTGTAAAACTTTAGCAATATAAAGTGCTGACTTCCCTTAAGAGTTTGCAAGGATATTCCTGTAGACAAGAGATAATCCATGTGTTGGCTCTTAAAATGGCATCTACCTCAAACTTTTTCTGTTCCCCATCTAGGGAGGGCTCAAAGAGCACTGCAGACCTGTGATCAACACTTTATTCTTTCTGAACGTTACAAAGACTCCTCCGCACATTCTAGGGGTGTCTCAATATCTCTCCCACATGTCTCTGTGCCAGCTCTATTCAACATTCCATCACCTCCTGAACATATCATGCACTCACCTCCTTCCAGTAGGCTTCTAACATTTCTCCCTTCCTCACACTTGCCTCCAAACTATGCTAAAAACTAGTCAGAACTAAGAGTAAAAGGCATAGCTGGCGTTCATGACCCTCCACCCTCTATGCCGTGATTGTCATCTTCCTTGCTGGATTGACCTGCCATTGTTTTTCTGCATGCTCACCAGTCACAATCAAGTAAATCTCTAGCTTCTTCTACAGCCTGTCTTCTGTTTTCAAGCCATATTGTTCACTCTCATCCTATGATGCTTTCTCTCCAAGGCCCCCTGTCAAAACCCTACTGACCTTCCAGAATGTGCTCAAATGCCACCTCCCCTCTGAACCTGGTGCCAATTCCCTCAGTGAGAATTAACTCTTCTTTTTACATGTTTCCATAGTATCTTCCTTTTATCTGTCATAAAATTGTTCAAAAAATTATCTAGTATTGAAGTTAATTCCATGAGAGTTTGTGAAGGCGGCCTCATTGCATGATGGTCTCATTTTGCATGTCACAGTAAGTTCTGTTGGAAAATAGCAATCTACCCATAATCAGCACATCAGTGGGTTGTTCCTGTGTTCTTTGCAACCTAAAGGTTTCTGTATATAATGGCCCTAATTAAAACTCTTAGCATATCAAAGGAAGTTTTTTACAAAAACAACAATAATTAGCTTTGAAATTTTTCACAATTTGTTACTTTGTCAAGCTCAGTACGCACTGTTTTTGTTTTTGTTTTTTTCTGCTTACAAGTCTTACAAAGAAAGCTTTGAAATCTTGAACCTTGCCCTCTAGTGAGAAGAAATAGCATGGATGATCATTTTGAAATCCTTCTCTCTTTATTTTCCTCTCCTCTCTCAAGTGAAAGAGTCTACAGTCTTTTAGGAGCACCAACTCAAGGATTTATTGTCATTGTTTTCTCTCTCTCCTAGATAATTCTTATCAGCATACAAGAATTTGCTAGAATCTCCATATTTAGTAACCTCTTCTTAACCTAGTTCTCAACTCCGGAAATGGCATTAGCGGAATTTCTAAAAAGGTATTTGTCTATATACTCCCTAGACTTACTTTCTCACTGCCTGTTCTCTGTTTTTTAATTGATTTATATTGCCTTAGAAATATAGATCCATTTCTCAGCTTCCCTTGCCATTAGAGTAAACATTTACATTCCATTGGTGAGTGAGGCACATCATTTCTGCCCTCTAATAAAATGCAAGTGGTAGTAATATGTCCTACTTCCTGGCATGGAACATAAAACCGGCCATGCACACTCCTCTATACTCTTTCTTCTTCCTGCAGAATTGAATAGCAAAGACTACAGCAATATTGGAAACCAAGTTTTGAAAATGACGTACTCACTATCAGTCTTGGTCCACAAGTGACCTCTAGAAAGGGTCCTGAGGACAAACTGCCAATGAAGAAACATCTATTCAAGAAACTTATAAAAATCTAGTAAGAAATATGAGAGACTATGGCATTTGAACCAAGACTACCTCTTTTGTCTTCCTTCCCACCAGTTCAGCAATGCGGAAACCCCACTGCAGAATACCATGGCTAAGAACACAAGGCAGGACGGTGCCATTTCTTTTTTTTTTTGAGTTGGAGTCCCACTCGATCGCCCAGACTGGAGTGCAGTGGTCGCTCCCAGCCACCGCAGCCTCGACCTGCTGGGCTCCGGCGATCCTTCCGCCTCAGCCTTCCGAGTAGCCGGAATTACTTATTCGTTTCTTAGCACCTTGTTGCCGAGGCCAAGTCTTAGGTGAGTGCAGTCAAGATGGGAAGGGCTTCCCTCTTCCTCCCAGCCTCCACCCCTGGAATGAAGGCTTCACCTTGGACGTAGCACACTGAGAATACTGGGCCCTGGCAT
>CAUYQG010190621.1:0-26914 GCA_963574415.1 Tarsius wallacei | reverse complement strand
TGTAGAGACATGGTCTTGCTATGGTGCCCAGGCTGGTTTCCTGTCTTCTTCAAAAGACCTTCTCATTATTAATGCTAAAATCAAGTGCTGTGGTCTGCGATCTGCTTCCTTAGCTGTTGTGAAGGTATCTCACGCACAGATAGTTTTTCAAATTGATGTTTCTGTAGGGAGACAGTCACTGGAGAGTCCTGTTCCATCATCTTGCTCTGCCCCTTCTTTCCCAATTATCATTATCAGATAGAGGGAAGCATAAGTTCTTCAGCAGTGATAGGTTTTTCTGAATTCTAAAAGAAGAATATTAAATAACGTAATGGACAAATTAAAAAACAAACATACAAAGCTACTTGACCAAGCATAAGCTTTGCCCTCAAATTGCTCATAGTCTTTAGAGTAGTCAGATAATTGTTTAAGTAAGATACACAATATCAGAGTACGCTGGAGAGGAATTTAACAAGTTCTAAGGAAGGGCATTGGGCAGTAAGTATTTTCTAGGAATAGCTGAGGTGAGACGAAGTTAAAGTTAACTAGGCCAAGAAAGTACCTGGAAGAGATCGTTGACGGGAGGAGAAGTGGTGCATCCCAAAGGTACAGCACGCATAGTGGCTGAGCCAAGAGAGATGGTCTCTTGCACTACGTTTTTATAGTTTGATATAATGGGAATTTAGGGAAAAAATTGGAAAGAAGTAGGAGTTGAAGTAGCCTAGAGCCTTCAAAGGATTCACATGAAATATACAAGCCATTTTCATATGACAACTTATTTTAATAGCCTTTAAAGCTTAGTATCATTCTCAAACTGAGCAACAAGACTCTCTTAGGTTTTTTTTATTTCAGTCCTTGTAAGTTTATCAGAACATATAATATGAATTGCTTTCACAAATTCATGCAGTAATATTATGTACTAAGCCAGAGATCTCCCAAATTCCAAGATACACTGTACTCTTAGTATCTCAGTAATTTTTCCTTAGTCCCCATAGACTCAGCAACTTGCAGGGTGCTGTCGTATATTTCAAATTTTTTGAGGGAAACACATGGGCTTCCTTTTTTTTGTTAGACACCTTCTGAACTATGTGGAGTCAATTAAGTTTCAACATTAGAATATTCTACATTCTCTTTCCAAGGTGGAACAGGAAATGAGGGTGGAAGTGTGTATTCCGATTTCAGGATTTGAGAAACTGAGAAGTACCTGACAAGCAGGCACATTCCACAATAAAGAATTAAAGAATTCATTAAAGAATGAAACAAAAATGTGGTTTTTTTTCAATTTATATTATTTCAAATAACAACGAAGTTGTTAAAATACAAATCTTTGCCATTTGGACCTTACTACTGAAGAAACAGTATTTCTTTTGATCTATAGGGATGGAAAATTACTGAGATACTAAGAGTACAGTGTATCTTGGAATTTGGGGGATCTCTGGCTTAGTACATAATATTTTAGCATGAATTTTTGAAAGCAGTTCATATAATATGTTCTGATAAACTTATAAGGATTGAAATACAAATATCTAGAGGAATGGAATTAGCTTAAATTTTTTTTTTAATCTAAGTATTTCTTTGCCTCAGTTCACTTTAGCTGAAACTAGACAGCAGGAATTTGGGATTTTATTCTTTGGTGATAGCCATATGTGTTAGTGTTTTTGATAACCAGCCAGAGGTTGACTTATAAAATTTGGAAACTAAATGGTCGATAGGACTTACATTTCATTATAAATATGGAAAAATCACCTAGACGATATTTGACCCAAGTGGATAATCTTGTATTCACATAGTAAAAACTCAAAAATATGAAACTAGCAGGTATAGATTACCTAATTTTTAGGGATTAAGAAGTAGACATAAAAAATATTTGCACCAGCTTATATATATGGGTGTGATGAATTTCCTCCAAAATTAAAAAAAACTTTTAATTGATTAAGTCTGTGTCTCAAGGGTATATAAAGACTATATGGTGAAATATATCTTCTTTTCCATATCCTTCACAAACTCAATTCTTCTGACCAGAGGTAACCATTATTTCTGGTTTTTTTTTCTTGTGTGTGTGTGTTTCTGAACTTTAAAATTTTTAAACCATGATATCATAGTAACGGAGTTTAAAATAGTGAATGATATATAAATAGGTAGAACATAACTCTGGTTGTTGTAGATATATATCAGATGTGGTTAATGGATTTGATTTTCATTTTAAGATGAATAACTACTGTGTGTTACTGTTGCACTGGTTTTCATCAGTAGGGCGTAATTTAGAGATATTTTCAAGTTAGTGGTGTTTTCGTAGTGAGTCAAATTATTAGCTGGAGTAGTTGGCCATGAAGTATACGGTTGGTCTTCCATATCTGTGGATTCTGCATTTATGGATTCAATGAACTATGTATTGAAAATATTAGAAAAAACAGTATAACAATAAAAACAATATAGCATAATAATTATATAGCATTTATGTTGGATTAGGTGTTATAAATAACCTAGAGATGATTTAAAGTATGGGGGTATGCATAGTTTATGTGCAGATACTACACCACTCTATTTAAGGGACCTGAACATCTGTAGATTTTGGTATCGGAGGTGTCCTGGAACCAATCTCCTAGAAATCTGGGAATTCTGAATATAGTCTTCCCAAGCCTTAACACATTTAATTAGTTAACTAAAAAGTAGACATGAGGGTTTCTATTTTCCCAATATTAGTTTATTTTTAAGAAGTTTCTAAAAAAGATAAAATCACTCACCTATAGAATTTTTTTATTTGCATAAATTTAAGGAGTATACATGCACTTTTTTTGTTACACGGTCATATGTCATAGTGGGCTTTTAGTGCTCACCTATAAAATTTAGTCATTATTTTCATTTATGGAGTGACTACACTAGGCTCAGAATTATATTTGAAATTTCATTTACAGTATTTTGAATTGTCACAACATCTCTGAAAGGTAGTTACTATTATTATTTAGATGTTATGATGATTAAACTGAGTATTCGAAAAGTTAAGTATCTTGTCCAGGGTTCACAGTGTAGGAGTTGAAGTTTAATCTAGGTTCATAAGCTATCAAAATCTATTTTTACACAGCCCTTGTATGTAGGTGTGTTGTCTATTTTATTTTAATATGAATGTATTTGCTTAATACTACTTAGTGGGCATTTTTTTGTTTGTTTTTGTTCTGTTTTGTTTTTTGAGACAGGATCTCACTCTGTCACCTAGACTGTAGTGCAATGGCACCATCATAGCTCATCACGGCCTTGAACTGGACCAAAGTGATCCTCCTGTCTCAGCCCTCTGAGTAGCTGGGACTGCAGGCGTGAGCCACTACACCCAGCTAGGTTTTCTATTTTTTGTAGAGACAAGGTCTCACTTTATTGTCCACATTGGTCTCTAACTCCTGGCCTCAGATGATCCTCCCACCTCAGCCTCCCAAAGTGCTAGCCATTGTGCCCAACATAGAGATTTTGTATGGTTATAATAAAGATCAATAAGCAGTCTGTTATTTATTAAAGAGAGAATTAAATGTAATTAATTTTTTTAAAAAGTAGGCTGAAAGCACAGCATATTTACTTAGCAGCCAGTTTTCCTAAACTCTCACTTTTGTATGTTTATTTTTTTCTGTAGGGGGATTCCCGAAGTCTTCCGTTTTCTGAGAATGTGAGTGCTGTTCAAAGAATAGACTTTTCAGATACAATGGTGCAACAGAAATTGGATGATATCAAGGATCGAATCAAGAGAGAAATAAGGAAAGAATTGAAAATCAAAGAAGGAGCTGAAAATCTGAGGAAAGTTACAACAGATAAAAAAAATTTGGCTTATGTAGACAACATTTTGAAAAAATCAAATAAAAAATTAGAAGAACTACATCACAAGCTACAGGAATTAAATGCACATATTGTTGTATCAGATCCAGAAGATGTTACAGGTATAGTACTTTATTTGATGTTTATATAGTGTACTAATAAAAAATGTATCATTTTAGAAAGTTTTGAGACGTATAGTTTTTAGCTTTTCTTAAAAGTAGAGATATTATTTTCTCTTATGGTTAATGTCTTACTATATTCTATTCAGAAGGGCAGTAAGCAGATGGGTATGAAAACTGAAATGTTTACTTAGTGATGAGTAACTCACGTATGCTCTTTTGCCCTCTGTCAGTAGGACATTACTTAAAGTTATTTTCCAGTATTAATGTTTTGTATTGAGTCAGCCACATGCTATTACCTGATTCATCCTTGTGATCAGCAGTACAAGTTTGCCAGATGACTTTTTAAAGTAAAAATGCATTCCGTGAATAAAAGATATTTTTTCTTTGAAAATGTAACTGATCAAACCTGTGACCTGTGTTCTTTATGCTCTAAGCAACTGAAATAAGAAGCTATTAAAATTATTGTTTAAAAAAGGAAAAACCATTTTTTTAAATCAAACATTTCTTTTTCTTCTTTTAGGTGTAGGAAGTAAAATGGCAAATATAAGCCATGATTCCATGTTTTTTAAACAATAGAATTAACAGATTTTTTAATGGTACAGAGAGTAAAAATAGAAAAACCATCTCTCTACCTTAGACCCCTCCCCCAAAGGGAAAATGACTAGCTTTTTGTTGTGTATCCTTTCGGAAAAAAATTTTTTATATTTTTACCAACATTTATCCCTCAATAGGTATAATCTTTCTGTAAGTTTTTATACCAAAAATCATATAAGATACATTTGATCTAATAGTTTTGGCCTTGCAAAGATGAAGTCTTGGGCAAGATATTTCATCTCTATAACCTTGAATTTTTTCATTTGCAAGAAATAAAAGAGTGGTATATATAGAGTAATACATCTACCATCATAGAAAATTTAGAAGAACTTGTGAATAATAGATATAAGTACAATTAATTTTGATTAAGATATATATAAATTTGGTGAGGAATCTCAAATTAACAGTCTCAAAGGTTGCAGAAAACACTTCTGATATTCAATGTTATTGCTAAATCTCATTTTCATGCATCACTTTCCACTTCTGGGATTTAGACTTTTTATTTGGAGACTCTCTATAATATGGTTTCTTAAGGCTGGGGATGAGGATTGGGATTTAACTGGGAGGACCAGTTGCTATAATATTTAGCAAAATTATATAATTGAATCTTTAAAATGAAAGAACTCATAAGATACCAACCTTCTAATTTTAGAGCTGAAATAATCCCCAAGTGTGAATTAATTTGCTCAGAATTAAAAAAAACTCTTCAGCTCCTCATCTAGTATTCTTATTCGCACATTTAATAATTATAAGTGGAAATTGTATTATGAAAATGCTGTCTTTAGCAATATTATATAAGCTTAGAAATAGCCTGTTCTATTGGAACTCTACCAAGCTCTACATTTTTTGCCCATTACATCTTTAGGAGAAGTCCAAATTAAGAAACAGCACTGGAGCTTTAAGCTCTGTTTATTTAAATAGAACATTTTCCTTCTCACAGAATACTGATGACTACCTTGTGATTCACTGGAATACAGAAGAGCTTTAGGAATACAAAGAGTAGCCAATTTGGTTTCCCTAGTCCCCTTTGAAAAATTAAATTTAGGCCGGGCTCGGTGGCTTAGCCTGTAATCCCAGCACTTTGGGAGGCTGAGGCGAGTGGATTGACTGAGCCCATGGGTTCAAGACCCACCCGGGCAACTTGGCGAGACCTCATCTCTACAATACATCAAAAATTAGCCCGGTGCACCTGTAGTTCCGGCTACTTGGAAGGTTGCGGGGAGGAATCGCCGGAGCCCAGTAGGTCAAGGCTGCGGTGGCCAGGACCGTGCCACTGCACTCCAGCCTGGGACCAGAGTGAGACTCCAACTCAAAAAAAAAAAGAGAAAAAGAAAAAAATTAAATTTATTGAAGTATAAATTACAAATGAAAAAATATGCATATTTTGCATGTACAATTTGCTAACTTTAACAAATGTGGTATATGCACCCCATAACCATCACTGTAATCAATCTAGAACATTTTCATCACTTTAGTGGTTCCCTTTTATGGTGATTCCCAGTTAAACCCTAATCCCCATTCCTGGCTTTAGGAAACCAGTGGTCTGCCTTCTGTTAGTTTAGATTAGATTTGTCTTTCCTGGAGTTTCATATGAAAAAAATGACCTCCTGTAATTCTTACTGTCAAATTCCTAATCTCTCTCAATAGCTAATTTGGATGTCATCATGAAACCTTCCCCAACTTTCTTGGCTTATCTTCTCTGGGCTATTTTGTCCATTCATTGTTCTATTATGTTGTATTGTAATTTATTTCAGCACATACTTATATCACTTACTTAACTGTGTGGCCCATTGATAGCAGGAACATGTTTTCTTTCATTTATTTTCAAGGCTTATTAAGAAACTGGAGGCCAGGCGTAGTGGCTCAAGCCTGTAATCCCAGCACTTTGAGAGGCCGAGGCGAGAGGATTGCCTGATCCTAGGGGTTCAAGACCAGACTGGGCAACTTGGTGAGACCTTGTCTCTACAATAAATTTAAAAATTAGTCAGGCATGGTAGCACGCACCTGTAGTTCCAGCTACTTGGAAGGCTGAGGCGAAAGGATCGCCTGAGTCCTGCAGGTCAGGACTGCAGTGACCATGAGTGTGCCATTGCCCTCCAGTCTAGGTGACAGAATGTGTCTCCAACTCAAAAAAAAAAAAAAGAAACTGGAACATAGTAGAGTTTAGTTGTAGATTTAGTTGTGAGTGTTATATGAAATATAACTTTCTACTGTGACTTTTTTTTTGAGTCAGAGTCTCATTCTGTCATCCAGGCTGGAGTGCAGTGACATGATCACAGCTCACTGCAGCCTTGACCTCCTGGAGTCAGGCAATCCTTTCACCTCAGCCTCTTGAGTAACTGGGACCACAAGCATGCACCATCACACCCGGCTAATTTTATTTTTTGTGGAGACAAGGTCTCACTATGTTGCCCAGGCTGGTCTCAAACTCGGCTCAAGTGATCCTTCTGCCTTGGCCTCCAAAAGTGCTGAAATTACAGGTGTGAGCCACCACACCTGGCCTGACTTCTTAATACTTCAGTTAGTTTGGAATGAACTTGACAGGTTGGTCAAATTTTTATTTTATTTACAAACATGTTCTATTAGCAAATGGCGTATTCACACTTGGTAATAAGTTTTTCTTTTTTCCTATACTGACTTGACAACATTAAAAGCAACGGCAGCATAGAGGATTAAAGTTAATTCAGCATTCACTTTAGGTCAATTTTCCATAAAATTGTAAATGTTTTACATTGGGCACTAAGATAAACAAAATGAATTTATTTGGGATTAAGTCTGAAAAGTAGATTCAAGGACATGGTGCTCTGCTTTCAGTTCTATGAGTGGATTTGTTTGGCCAATTCATGTGATCCTGGGGTACACAAGCAGTAAGTGCAATGAATGACTAAAGGAAAGGGCAGCAAAAATTAAGTCTACGTTGTATTAATGACTGCTGTCTATTACTTGCTTTTAATTCAACTGAAAAACTATTAAAACTATTTTCGTCTTTAGTTTCTTATTTGTAAAACATGGATTTTTATCAGATGAACTTTTTAACTATAAAACTCTGAAATATTGCTTATTCTTATGTCAAAGTCTGATCATTTGAAACTGTTATTTGTAAAATAAATGTATTTATTTATTTGTTGAGTTGGAGTCTCACTCTGCTGCCCAGGCTGGAGTGCAGTGGTACTCTCACAACTCACCATAGCTTCGACCTCAAGTGTCCTTCTGTTTCAGCCTCTGAAGTAGCTGGGACTACAGGCATATGCCACCCTGTCCGGCTAATTTTCTTTATTCGTTCATTCATTCATTCATTTTTTGTGGAGACGAGGTCTTGCTTTGTGTTGGCCTCAAACTCATGACCTCAAGTGTTTCTCCCACTTGTGTCTCCCAGGGTGCTGGAATTATAGGTATGAGCCACTGCACCTGACCTGTTTATTCTTAGTAGTAGTAGGAAATGAATTTTTGATGTTCTCATCATTCCCGTGATACTCTAGTTCCATGTTCATCTTCTGTATATATTTTAATTGTCTTATGGGCAAAAGGCATATGATCATCTCCATAAGTGCAGAAAAAGCATTTGACAAAATTTAACATCCTTTCATGATAAAAAAGCTCTATAAACTAATTAGGTTTAGAAGAAATATTCCTCAACATAAAAAAGTCTGTATGCAATCCCCATCACTAACATCATTCTTAATGGTGAAAAGCTGAAGGCTTTTCCTCTAAGATCAGGAACAAACAAGGATGCCCACTCTTACCATTTTTGTTCAACATAGTACTGGAAGTCCCAGCTAGAACAATTGGGAGACTGAGTGAATGAATGAATGAATGAATGAATGGAAGAGGGAGAATTGGTTGCAGTATATAAAATCAACATACACAAGTCAGTAGCATTTTTATATGCTAAATATCTGGAAAAAATGAAAACAGTTTCATTTACTATAGCATAAAAATTGCTTAGTAAATTTAAGCAAGAAGTGAAAGATTTCTATACTGAAAATTATAAAACATTGATGAAATAAATTAAAGATGACGCAAATAACTAGAATATGACGTGTGTTCATGAATTGGAAAATTAGTATTGTTAAAATGTCCATTCTATCAAAAGTCACCTACAGATTCAAGGTAATCCCTACCAAAATCCCAATGTCATTCTTCACATAAATAGAAAAAAAAGACAATCCTAAAATGTGTATGGTACCACAAAAGAGTCTGAATAGCTAAAACTAGCTTAAGCAAAAAAAGTAAAGCTGGAAACATCATACTATTGGTTTTCAAAAGATTACAAAGCTATAGTAACCAAAACAGCATGGTGGCATAAAAACAGAAACATCAACGAATGGAATAGGATTCAGAGCCCAGAAATAAACCCACACAATTACAGTCAATTGAACTTTGACAAATGTGCCAAGAACACGCAATGGGGAAAGAACAATCTCTTCAATAAATGATGTTGAGAACTGGATATTTACGTGCAGAGGAAAGAAGATAGATCCTTTTCTCACTCTTACACAAGAATCAACTCAAAATTGGTTAAAGACTGATGTAAGACCTGAAACTGTAACGCTACTAGAAAAAGCATAGAGGGAATGCTCTGTGACATTGGTCTGGTAGTGATTTCTTGGGTAAATTCACAGACAACCAAAGCAAAAATAGATAAATGGGATTACATCAAACTACAAACCTCTATGCAACAAAGGAAACAGTTAACAGTAAAGAGACAACCCACGGATTGGGAGAAAATATTTGCAAATCATATGTTGTATAAGAGGTAATATCCAAAACATATAAGGAGCTCAAACTACTGAATAACAGAAAAAGGAATAACCTTATTTTAAAATGGGCACAGGAACTGTATATCTGACAAAGGCCTAACATCCAGAATCTACAAGGAACTCAAACGTGCCGAAAGGAAAAAAACAAACAGCCCCATTAAAAAGTGGGCAAAAGAATGAATAGACACTTCTCAAAAGAAAAGATTTGGGCAGCCAACAGACACATGAAAAAGTGCTTAACCTCACTAATCATCAGAAAAATGCAAATCAAAACCATATTGAGATACCACCTAACCCAATAAGAATGGCCATCATTATTAAAACAAACAGCAGATGCTGGTGAGAATGCGGAGAAATAGGAACGCGTCTACACTGCTGGTGGGAATGCAAACTCGTGCAACCTCTTTGAAAGACTGTGGCAATTTCTGAAAGAACTAGAAACTGACCTTCCAGATGACCCAGCAATCCCCTTATTAGGAATATATCCGGAGGAACTCAAATCATTCTACAAAAAAGATACCTGCACATGCAAGTTTATTGCAGCACTATTCACAGTAGCAAAAACATGGAGCCAACTGTGCTGCCCATTGAAACTGGACTGGATAAAAAAAATGTACATATACACAGTGGAAGATTATGCTGCCATAAAGAAGGACAAATATATGGACTTTGCAACAACTTGGATAGATTTAGTCTGTCATACTCAGTGACTTATCATAGAAACAACAGAGTACCATATGTTTTCACTCATAAGCAAACCTTGAACAATTATCATAATACTATAAAAAAGGGATTGGCAGTAGTGGGACACTGCCAGGGGAGGAGGGGCAGGATTGGCAGTAATGGGAAACTGCTGGGGCGGGGGACATCCCTCATCAACAAGGGTACCTGCATTATGAACATTTGTATACCTAACCCTGAATTGTACCACACACCTTTAAATTTTTTTAAAAAGTTAACTTTTTTAAAAAATGGGCAAAGGACCTGATGATAAACATCTCTAATCATCAGAGAAATGCAAATTAAAGCCACCATGAGATGCATCTCACACCTATTAGAAAGACTGTTATCTAAACGATGAAAGGTAAACTTTGATAAGGAGGTGGAGAAAAGGGAACCATTGTATATGGTTGGTGGTATTATAAATTAGTACAGCCGCTTTGGAAAACAATATGGAGATTCCTCAAAAAATTAAAAACAGAATTGCCATGTGATTCAGTAATTCCATTTCTGGGTATATATTCAAAGGAATTGAAATCGGTATGTCAGAGATATCACTGCTATATTCACTGCAATGTTAAACAGCTAAGCTATGAAAACAACCGAAGTCCTATCAGTGGATGAATGTGGTTAAAAACTATGGCATATAAACACAGTGTGATATTATTCATCCTTAAAAATGTAGGAAATTCTGTCATTTGCATCATGGATGAACCTAGAGGATATTATGCTAAGTGAAATAGCACAGAAAGACAAATAACAAATGATCTCACGTATGTGTGGAATCCAAAAAAACCAAACTCCAAGTAGAGAGTAGAATAGTGATTACCAGAGACTTAGGCAGGGGAAAAGGAGAGGTGGGTAGATGAGAAAAGGGGATAAGTTGGTTAGAGGGTACAAAGTTTTAGTTAGGAAGAATAAGTTCTGGTGATGTACTACACAGCATGGTGACTGTAGGTAATAACGATGTTTTGTATGTCTCATAATAGCTAATAGGATTTTAAATCTCACCACAAAAAAATATAAATAGTTGAAGTGACGGATATCTTAATTAGCTTAATTTGATCATTTTACAATTAAATGAAATGAAACATCACACTGTACCCCATAAACATATACAATTATTGTTATTTGTCAAATAAAATGTTAATAAGAATAGTTTCATGTGATATTGTTGTCATTCATGTGGAAATTATAAAGCTTTGGTTAGCTGAGGCTGAATGCGCCTTATGAAAAAGATTTCTGATCTCTGTACAGTGGAGTGGTAATTCAGGCTTTAATTGGAACCTGACACTCCCATTGGGAAAGAATCGGTTTCCTGAATCATGGTCTCTTGAGTATCCCTAAAGAAGAGAATAAGAACATTTCTTGCACTTTCTTAATTAAACCTGATAATTTGTGCAGTGTATAGTCCCTCTGTTGCCATCTTATTTCCTTTTCTTGTACCTCTTCCCATTTTCATCTTCTCAAATAGCACCAAACTTAGATTGGTTTTTACCTATTAACTTAGTGAATATTTTTTCCAATATCTGGAATATCCAAAAGGGAAATGCTGATCTAGTATATAACCATTAATATTGGGATTATTTTGGAGTTAATCTTAGCAAAGTCTTTGTAATTTCAGATGTATCCATAGTGAGAGAAGTTTTCCCTTTTTTTTTTTTTTTTTTTTTTTAGTTGCAGTCTCACTCCATCAACCAGGCTGGAGTGCAGTGGCACCGCTCATTGCCACCCCAGCGTCAACCTGGTGGACTCAGGCAATCCTTCCACCTCAGCCTTCCAAGTAGCCAGAACTACAGGTGTACACTACCACCCCCGGCTAATTTTTTGATTTATTATAAAGATGATGTCTCGCCAAGTTGTCCAGGCTGTTCTCGAACCCATGGACTCAGGCAATCCCTTCACCTCGGCCTCCCAAAGTGCTGGGAATACAGGCTTGAGGGAATACAGGCTTGAGCCACTGCCTGGTCGAGTTTTCTTTCTTAATGACTAAAGTGAAGTTTATGAGGTCATTGTTGGATGACTAGAAGTGAGAATTTAATTTTTTTGTTGTTGCCTGCCCACCTAAAAGTGGCATAGAAATTATAGTTGATTTTTACTTTGCACTTTTGATGCTAGAATGAGTTAAGACTTTAGGCTGTGGGCATAGAATAAATGTGTTTATGTGTGAAAAGGACATGAGTTTTAGGGGACTGCTGCCATGGTTTAAATGTTTGTCTTCTCCAAAACTCATGTTGAAATTTAATCCCCAATGTGGCAGAAGTGAGCGGAGGGGCCTTTAAGAAGCGATGGGGTCATAAAGGCTTTGGATTAATTTATTTATAGAATTAATAGATTAATAAATTAGTAGGTTAATGGATTAACAGACTATCACAGGAGTGAGACAAGTGGCTTTAAAAGAAAAGGAAGAGAAACCTGAGCTAACATGCTCAGCCCTCTTGTCATGTGATGCCCTGTGTCACTTCTGGAATCAGAGTCTCCTCCCCAGCAAGAAGACCTTTACCTAATGCAGCCCCTCGACCCTGAGCTTGTTAGCCTCCATAACTTTAAGAAAAATATTTTTTGCTTTATAAATTACCCCGTTCCACTTATTCTGTGATAGCAGACTAAGACACAAGGAAATGGCAAACACAAAATTTAGCCTGAGGGAAGGAGGCAAGAAGACAAATAGAAAAGCAAAACACACAGGTAGATCCAACAGTATTGATGTCCTAGGTTTTAACTTGGAAATTCTTTATGAATATTCGTTTTATTATGTTTCATAGTACATGTAGTTGCTATGGTTTTCTTTGGTACCTGTCAAGAATTATACAATGTAATTTTCAAAAACTTTTCTTTTTCAAAAAAATAGTTGAATTTTATAAATGTGGAATCCATGACCTAGTTTGTAATACAATTTCTGTGTATTCCTTATTTGTTATTGAATTTCTCGCTTTGAGGTAAACATTTTGTATTAAGTTGTATGCTCTTTAGAGAAAGCATAACTGTGTGACCATTAGCAGTTCACTCTTTTGTACCCCCAGATTTGTTTTCTCATCTTTAAAATAATAGGATTAAATGATCACAGATCCTACACTTGAATTATTTGATTAAATACTTTCAAGAAAGTTAATATACAGTAAAATTATATATATATGTATTTTTTGATATACCTTTTTATGAACTTTAATGGTTAGCTTCACCTAACCGTTACCACAGTCAGGAGAAGGAATAGTTCCAGTGCCCGGTGAATCTCCCTAATGCTCTTTCTTCGTCATCACACCCTTCCTAACTCCTTGTTCCCTGGCATCCAATCATCTACTTTCTGTCACTGTAGCTTTTTTTTTTTCCCCAAGAATGTTATGTAAACAGAATTATAAAGTATGCAAGCTTTTGAGACTGACTTCTTTCACTCAGCATATTGTCTTTGAGATTCCTTCAAGTTGTAGATATCAGTGGTCCATTATTTTTTATTCCTGAGTAGTAGTAGACTGATTTGGGATTTCATGACATTGAGTTTCTAATTCAAGTTGTAGATATCAACTTGAATTTGCCATAATTTATCTACTCACCAAGAACATCAGTAAAGTTGTTATAAATATTCATGTACAGGTTTTTGTATGAATAAAGTTTTCAGTTCACTTTGGTAAATACTTAGGAATGGGATTGCCAAATCATATGGTAAGGTATGTTTAACATTGGAAGACACTGCCACCTGTTTTCTGGAGTGACTATCTTATTTTTCATTCCCACCAACAATGCGTATGAGTTCCAGTAGTTCTGCTTTCTCTCCAGTATTTGGTATTGTCAATGCGTTTTTAACCAGTCTAACCGGTATATAGTGGTTGATATACTTTATTGTCATAGAGGAAGGAAAGAAGAAAAATAAAGCAGTACCATCTTAAGTAGAATTTGTTAAAGAACTGTGCATGCCCTAAGTACAGAACTATGTACAGAATGAAGAAGTTGCTTCTACTATGTGCAGTTTTCAAACATAAAATATAACAAAGACAGGAATTTTTAATACCTAGTTTGTTTGTTTCACCTTAAATATTTTACAACTCGCAGTCTTATCACGTCCTTTTTTAAACATATTGAGAAAGCTTAAACCAGAACTTGTGTTAATTGTGAAATATTTAAACAAAATTACTTCGGTTGGTGACATATGACAAAGGTCATCCTGAGTACATAAAATAACTGATTAAGTATCCATTAATAATAAGTGAGCATTCATTACAATCTGAGCAAGTTCCAAATGACTATAAAAGGTAAGCATATTTGTTTAAACCAGAAAGTTGGACTTTGGGGGAGAATAAACATCCCTAGGGATGCTGTAATCTTGTCCTGTGGCTTCCAAATCTGTATATCCAGCCAGGATGTTTTCTGGGTTTCATCTGGTAGTTTATAGCCACCCTTTGGATATTACCTGGTCTACTGACATTGCCTCTCATCACATCTAAAATTGAACTCTTTCCTGGAATACTGCTTCTAAATCTTTCTCTGTGTTTTTTTGTCCTAGTAATGGCATGACCCCAGTAATCCATAACTAAAATCTGACTTTTAGTATAGATGTCTTCCTCTTTTTTTCCACGTTGAATCTCCATCGAGCCTTAAAAATTCTACCTCTGAAAATAGGACTCAAATTTATATCTCTTTTCTATCTTTACTGCCAAAATCTACACATCCAATATTTCTTTAATCCAACCTTTGTTCTTGTTATTTTCTTGTTTTAAACTTTTTAGTGGCTCTTCCTTTCCTACAGAATATCATACAGATTTGTAGCAAGGCCCTTCATATGTTCTGGCATCTGCCTATACTACTTCAGCTTCTGCTGCTGCTAATCTAGACTCTTATTTTTCCTCCTATCAATCATGTTTGTTCTCTTTTTTGCCTCTCTATACTTGTGCACACATGTATGTATGCATATGTATATATAGATTGGTGAGTATATGGGTGCTCACTATAAAGTTCTTTCAACTTTGCAGTATGTTTGAAAATGTTCATATATATGGACGTACACTCTTGTATGTATAGACACACATACACATATATACAGGACATACTTTATACATACCTGACTATAAGCTTTTAGAGCAAGGCAGTTTTGCCACCATTTTGTCCTCTGCCCTTTGAACAATTCCTGGCTATATCGTGACCAGTTCTCTGTATTAAATTTCTTGTGTAGTTTCTGTTTGTCAGCTAGACTCTCAAATGGTATACCTATACCACACAATAAAAGGGGAATACTTTGCCTCCAATCTGTTTAACTCGACTCAACTTACGTGCCATTGTTGTCCATACTCTACTTCTGTCATTTTATTTTCAGTCCCACAGATTAGATCTAATCATTGTTCTGTACTGTCATTGTAGGTTTATATGTACCCACATGTTTATAATCTTTGTTCACTATTTCTTCATGCTTCTCAGACCTGTCTTCTAAGTCATTTTTTTCTCTTCCTGAAATGCAGTAGATACTTTAGAAAGATATTTCCCCTTTATGTACAATTCTAAGTTGACATTTATTTTCTCTCAGTACTTAGAAACTATTATTTCATGGTCATATGGATTCAACTGTTGAGGAGGTAGCTGCCCATCTAATGATTGAAGCCCGTCTGATTATGTAGATAATCTGCCTTTTCTCTGTAGCTTGTACTGATATGTTCTTTGAGTTTCTTCAGTTTTCTACACTTTAAGTATGATTGTGTAGAGCTTTTCCTTTGATCTGCTTGAGATTTGTTGGGTTTCCTCAATCTGAGACTTGTGTATTCATCAGTTACAGGAGATTCTTAGCTTGTGACCTTTGAATATTGTACCTCCTGCATTCCTACTTCCTGCTTTTAGAACTTCAATTAAATGCATATTAATTTGGCCGGACTTGGTGGCTCAGCCTGTAATCCCAGCACTTTGGGAGGCTGAAGCAAGTAGATTGCCTGATCCTGCGGGTTCGAGACCAGCCTGGACAACTTGGCGAGACTTCATCTCTACAATTAGTAAAAAAATTATCTGGGTGTGGTAGCACGTGCCAGTAGTTCTGGCTACTTGGAAGGCTCACTGGAGCTCAGCAGTCAACTCTGGGGTGGCCATGAGTATGCCACAGCACTCCTGCCTGAGCGATGGAGTGAGAGTCTAACTCAATAGGATGGATGGATGGATGGATGGATGGATAGATGGATGGATAGACAGATAGATAGATAGATAGATAGATAGATAGATAGATAGATAGATAGATAGATAGATGATAGATATTAGTTTATCCAGGTCTGTTTCCATTTACTGTGTCCCATTTGTTCTTTATCACATAAATTGTTTCTAATTTCTTTTAACACATTTTTAATACTAGAAGTTCTATTTTGTTAATATTAGTAGTTTTTGATAGTCTCTTGTCCCAATTCCCTTGATAACCCTTGTAGTTTTTCTCATATATATTTAATATGCTTATTTCACATTCTATATAAAATAATTACAATAAGTAACATCTTTGCTAGACAAACCTATAGGTTTTTTCTCATTTATGGTGAATTTTTTCCACTTGAATTTTTGTGATTTCTAACTGTGTGCTGGAAGTTTATCTGTTTTAAAATTTAGTGAAATTCGGGTTTGCTGTTTTCAAAAAGTTCTGTTAAGTTTTGCTTTATTTTGTAGCCTTGTTATTGAATACCTACAAACTTAGAATTGATGTATATTTCTGGTGAATTGAACCTTCTGTTCATATGAAGTGACTCTTTTGTCTGTAATCTTTATGTCTCAAGGTATCTTTTGTCTGTTATTAATATAGATTGGGGATTGAGGTTACTGATTACATGGAATATCTTTTTTTCAATTTCTTCTTTCTTTATTTTGTTTTGAGTTGGAGTCTCACTCCGTCGCCCAGGCTAGAGTGCAGTGGCACACTCATGGTGACTGCTGCTTTGACCTGCTGAGCTCAGGCGATCCTTCTACTTCAGCCTTCCAAGTAGCTGGAACTAAAGGCACATGCCACAACACCCAGTTAGTTTTTGATTTAATGTAGAGATATGGTCTCGCCAAGTTGCCCAGGCTGGTCTTGAACCCGTGGACTCGGGCAGTCCTCTCACCTGGGCCTCCGAAAGTGCTAGGATTATAGGTATGAGCCACCACGCCTGGCCTTTTTTCCATTTCTATTTAAATAATTACTGTTATATTTACTATCCCATTTTATGCGTTTAATGTTTCTTTTTCCATTTCTTGCCATTTTTAGAGTATTATTTCAAATTAATTTTTAAAAACTACGTTATTCTGGAAACTATTGATTTAGGCAGTACAAAATGCATACTTTGAAAGGCAATAGTGTTAATTACTGTTACTACCTGTCTCTCAGACAGTTGAATTCCTTAGAATGCTTCCGTTTGCCTATATCCTGGCTTATATGTTGTCTTAATTCTTTTTTTTTGTTGGCTTATTTAGTGGTCATTTAAAACTACTCACCTATAAACCTTTTCCTCTGTTCTTCATTCCTTTTTTTTTTCCTCTACCAATTGCAATGGCTTTTCTTCCTAAAATACATCCTTTATCATTTTTTAAGTTTGCGACTGGGTGAAATCTAAGGAAGATGACAAGTGTTTCTCTAATTTCTAAATGAATAAACAAAAAATGGAGTTTATCGAATAAAACATACCTGAGGTTAAGTTAAATTTCTGCCTTGGCATACACTTTGTGACCCTTGCAAATTACTCAACTTCTCTAAGTCTCGGGTTTTCTTATTTGTAAAACGAGGTTATAGTCCAGATCTTTGAGTTCCTTCGAAGATTAAATGAGCAGAAATACCAGCTACTTAGCTGAGCTCTGATGTGTAATTTTATTGAGGACTTACTAGGTTTTAAGCATTGACCTAAGTACTGTACAGGCTTTATATTCACAATAACCCTTGATTTGTGGCTGAGGAAACCATAGCATAGAGTTGGTAAGTATAGAATCAAGACCACACCAATAAGTGGCAGCCACAAGATTTTTTTTTTTTTTTTTCTTTTTTGAGTCAGGGTCACTCTGTCACCCGGGCTGGAGGGTAGTGGTACAATCATAGCTCACCGCGGCTTCAAGCTCCTGGGCACAGGCTATCCTCCTGAGAAACTGGGACTACAAGCGTTTGCCACCATACCCAACTAATTTGTTTTGTTTTTGTAGAGATAAGGTCTTACTATATTGCCTAGGCTGGTATCGAACCCCTGGTGTTAAGCAATCTTCCTGCCTTGGCCTCTCAAAGTGTTGGAATTACAGGCATGAGCCACCATGCCCAACCCAGCCACAGAATTTTAACCTGGGGATTCTGAGCCCAGACTCTTCCCCATCGTGTTATTTCTTATGTCCCTGTAATCCTTATTAAAACTGAGGTCAGGACATACTTTTCCATAAGAACAGTGGTTGTGTAGTATTGTAATACTTTTACAGATTCACAGACTATTAAATCAATGAATATTTCAGTGTTTTAATACAACTAAGTAATGTGTAAGAATCTATTATATAGCATCTCTAACAAATTGTAATCTAGCTTTTGTATAAACGTTTCCAGAGACAAGGGACTTTATTATATTTAAGGCAAACTATTTTGTTGCTAGAGAGCCCAAAATGTAAGGAGTTTCTCTTTATCTTGTGGTATAATTTTTACCACCAGTACCTTTTACTCATTGACTCTAATCCTCCACCCTGTGGTGAGATAGTTAGTGGACAGCTTTCACAGGCAGATATTTAAATGTTTAGACAGGAATCATTTCTCCTTTTCATCCTAGGCTAAACATCAACTATTTTACAAACAACACATTTTTATACTCTTCTCAACTGAGGGCTTTCTATTCTGAATGTATTTCAGTTACTTTTAAAAATACACTTACTATAAACTATCTTTACCATGTTCTGTGTAATTTAGTTTTGTTACAAGATTCTTGTATCATTTATATAAAAAGAAAGGAAGATTTAAAAAAAAGTTTCCAAATCTGAGCTCTTCAGTGATTGTTACTATGTGCATTCATTTATAGGCTCATCCAAGATGCACTTACACTTCCTACAATGACTACTACTAGTTAATATGTATTGAATATTTTCTATGTACCACACCTGTTTCTAAACCCTTTACAAATCACTTATTTCATCTTCACTATAATTCTGTGAAAATGAAAACATGTTGTTTTTACTATTTAACAGATGTGGAAAATGAGGCACAGAGCTGTTAAGTAATTTACCCTGTATCACATGACTTGTACTGAATTTCAGGGCCAAAATCAAACCTAGGCAGTATTAACCACAATTCTCATGTTAAGTAGTTCTCTTGTGAGCTGATCTAAAACCTATCTACATTTTATATCAATTTTTTGGAGCAGTTCATTTGTAATTTGGGGGATTCAGTATAGAAACTGTTCCTGAATTGAATTCTGGCTACTACCTTTGGTGCTTTGCCCATTTCCTGATATGTAATATATGGATAACATTTGTCTTAAAAGGTTTTTTTAAGGATTAATGTGCATGCATATGTTTGTATGTGAATGTATAATTATACTGTTACATATATAAGCATACACATACACAGAGTCTCTTGTAGTTGCTTACAAGGCCTTTAAATGTCAGAGACACAGCATAGCACAGTGATTGATAGGATAGACTTCAGAACGAAACTGACTAGGTTCAAATTCAGGTTTTGCCACTTACAAGCTATATGATGTTAGGCAAATTTTTTAACCTCTCTGTACCCTATTTTTCTTATCTGTAATATGAGTATAATACTCATAAGTTTGTTTATGAGGATTAATGAGTTTATATTTATAAAGCACTTAGATCAGGACTTGTACCTAGTACAGTTGTGTATAAATGTTAAATAAAGCACTATTATTTTACATTACTGTCTTGCCTAGTATCTGCATTTTTATATTAATGAGCAAATTATGCTTGAATGTTTTGAACTAGTATGTTTTTTAAGGGAATATAAGCCAAAAATGACATACTTATTAAAATTGGTTAGTCACACCATCTTATGTTGCAGAGAAGAGAAGAGAACATTTTCCAGTGATTACTAAACTACTTATCACCTGAACCACATCTAGCACCCTAATCTTCTAGCTTTTTTAATAAGTAAAAAGAGCTATTGTGGATAAAAAACAAAATAATGAACTTTAATGTGAACAATTTTAGTTACATGGTATAATTATTAGAAGTCTTTTCACAATAATGGATTACCCAGATTAACTAGATGGTCCTTTTTGAAGTTTTTGTTCTTATTTTAAATAGAAGCAGCATAGTATTCTTTGAGTTGTATCATAAAGCCATGGACTTGAATTTTTGGTTCCCCCCACCCCCATCAATTTGATATCAATCAGTCAGTATCCTTGAAGCATTTTTTTTTTTTTTGAGTTGGAGTCTCACTTCATCGTTGCCCAGGCTATAGTACAGTGGTATGCTTACGGCCACCCAGTGTCAACCTGCTGGACTTCAGTGATCCTTCTGCCTCAGCCTTCCAAGTAGCCAGAACTACAAGCAAATGCTACCACACCCAGCTAATTTTTTTATTTATTGTAGAGACAAGGTCTCACCAAGTTGCCTGGGCTGGTCTAGAACCCGCAGTCTCAGGAATCCACTCACCTTGGCCTCCCAAAGTGATGGGATTACAGGCTGAGCCTGCCAAAACATTTTCTATTGTGATTAAATATCTTCACAATGGAAGACAAAATGTGAAGATTTGTATGCTTATACTTAGTAATTAGTGCTAGCAATTTATTTCAAGTATCCTTAGTTATATTTACAAATATTCATCATAATGGAATTTGTATTGTGTTTGAATATGCTTTGCTCTCGATAACTAGTCAGGTAATAGGTAGAAAATTTAGTTTAATTTTTGAATAGACTTGTCAAATTGATTTGATCTAACTTAAAAATAATAGTGTTGGAAAAACCTTCGACAATCATTGAATTGAGTTTAAGACTCTTCTGCATGAAGTGGAATCTATCCTGACAAGTGGTTTTGCAATTCAGCTGTTTCCTTTGCTTGAATGGGTAGAGTTCTTGTATTCTCCATAAACATAAGGGAATTCCATTTAGGTGACTTCAATCTCATCTCAAACCTTGTTCTTTATCAGGGTTGAAAATACTGATTTCCAGTTTTAAGCAGCAGTTGATCCACGTAAGTAATTTTAATATAATATTTTATTTACAGACTGCCCAAGAACTCCAGATACTCCAAATAGTGACCCTCGTTGTTCTACAAGCAACAACAGATTGATGGCTTTACAAAAGCAATTGGATATAGAACTTAAAGTAAAACAAGGTGCAGAGAACATGATACAGATGTATTCAAATGGATCTTCAAAGGTAAATACAGTAGATATATGGACCTACATAGTCAGTTCTCATTATTTATTCCCTAGCTGTAAATTCACCTACTTGCTAAAATGTATTTGTAACTCCCACATCAGTACTGGTGGCACTTCTGTAGTCATTTGTGTACATGCACAGGGTTGGGGGTTATTGAGTCAACACACAAAGTTTCTAGCTGAGGTCAAACAAGGCAGCATTTGACCTTCTTGAGCTTCCACACTGTAAAGCAAGTATCCTTTTTGAGTTCTATTTAGTGCCATGTTTTTCTCATTTTTTGTGCTTTTAAGTTGGTAATTTCACACTTTAAGCGCTATATTATGATATCTGAGATGATTTTGGCCTCAAAATTTTGAAAGTATGGACAAAAAAATTTAGAACCAAATCATTTTTTAAACTAATATTTTTTAAATTGTTTATTTCTAACAAAATCTAGTTGATTAAAAAATTTGGCTGGATGAGTAAAGGGTACATAGAGCTCATATTTGCAACTTTTTAATAAATCTAAAGTTATTTTAAAATAAAATTATTTTTTAAAACTTAGACTGTAATAAGTTTTCCATTACCACATACAGGTCTTTATGAAAGGACAAATGAAAAGACAGATCATTCTAGCATCAATAATTCCTTGGCCTAGACCTGTACATTCTTAGGGATCTAATTATGGGCCTATAACCCCCAATCGAAAATAATAGGAAGCAGTTGTTAGCAATGGGAGCATGTCCTTGTTTTTAGGTAAAATATAGCAGGAAAATGTTGGAAACTGCTGAACCAGATTACCCTGAAGGATCTTTTCAATCTAAGATTCTGTAGTTTTAATGATTTCCAAAAATTCTGATAGAGGTATATTTGTTATAAAACCTACCTTTCTACTCTCAACTCATTTTAAAGATTTTTATCTTTGTAAATCAATTTTTTAATATTTTAATAGATATTAAATATTTTCAGAATTAAAGTTTGTAGGTATTACTTTGTTCTTCTAGTTTTGAAAGAATTCTGAAATGAAGGGGGAAAATTTACTACCCATCTCAAATGAAATTTGGGAAGATGCTGAAAAAAGAGAAATGTGGAGTTTTTTAAGGTTAATTTTGAAATTGAGTTATATTTTATGCCATATTTCAAATGAATTTTTTATTTTTAGAGGAATATATTTGTTTCTATTTGATATTTCTTATGATGAATATTATTTTACTAACTTTGAACATTTGATAGAATATTATTTTACTAACTTTGAACATTTATTATTGGATGATAGAGTTATTTTCTGTGCTATTATTTTTAGTATTGACCTTTAATTTGGGGGATTATTTTATTTTTATAAAATGTTATTTTGGACTTTTTTTTTTTAAGTAAATAGTGTGTTCCTGGAAGTATGAATGCACCACATTATGCTGAGCATTTTAAAATTAAAGTAACCTACCTTTTGCCCTCTGAGTAAGATTTTTTAAATCTGAGATTTATGAATTAGTTGGAGGGATTTATGAATCCTCTGAAGTTATAGGAAAAGCAAATGTGTGTGTTGATAATTGGATGAATGGCTGTAGGTTACACCATATTCTCAACCTGGTCTGTAATCTCCAAAGCATTATTAAGAACCTCTGCTCTAAATTGAACAGGCTATAGACATACTAAAAGCGAAATGAACAGATAAATAAGCACAAGTCCAAAATGAACAAGGCTTTATATTTTTAATTAGGGGATTCATTAGTTTGAGAAGGACTCAAGTGGAGGTCCAAAACCTATTAGCAGTCTCTGAGATAAGCTTGCCAGATACTTCTCACTAGATTCTATCTTAACTGTTTTTGTTTCTCATCTTTAAATTTCTCAGAGAGTCAGAGTATGTTCATGAGATTAGGGAAAATTGCTAGTTGAAATTATGTAGTATGTTAATTAATTTATTCATTAAGGATTTAAATAACAGTTTGATAGTCATTATGCTAGACTCTGGGGTATAAATTTAATAAAGATGGTGCCTCATACATAGTCAGTACTCAACATAATATCCTGCTATTAAGAGACCTACTTTCTTGAAAGGAGATCTTACATGTAAATAATTGCAGTATACGAGTGGTTTGTTCAACTTACTTTGGAAGCACACTGAAGAAGAATCATCTAACTGCCAGAAGGTATCACTTGAGTCTTAGTATGAGAGCTGGAAGGTGATTTTGAATTTAAAAAGAAATTCTTTCCTAGGGATGGTGGTATGGGTAAACCCAGTATATACAGAGTAAAGAACTGTAGAGTAGCCTGACTTATTTTAAGGAAGTAGAAATGATTTGGTATGACTGTACTAGTACAAGTCCTCAGCATGTTTCTTACCTGACATAAATAGAACACTTTTTTCTTTCTTTTTTTTTTTTGAGTCAAGGACTCACTCTATCACCCAGACTAGAGTGCAACGGCACAATCATGGCTCACCACAGCCTCAACTTTCTGGGTTCGGGTGATCCTTCTGCCTTAGCCTCCGGAGTAACTCTGGGATTACAGGCACTCACCACTAAGCCTGGCTTTTGTCGGGGGGCGGTGGAGACAAAGTCTCGCTGTGTTGCCCAGCCTGGTTTTGAACTCCTGGGCTGAAGTATTCCTCCCACCTTGGCCTCCCAAAATGCTGATATTACAGGTGTGAGCCACTGTGCCCAACCAGAATGCGCTGATGATACTAACAGTTGTCAACTCTAGCAGTCATTTCCAGTGAAAGGCTATAGGGCAACAAATCTGAATCTCCTGAAAGACACATTTTGTTTGAGAAAAGTCTTCCAGATGATTTCAGTAGGACTTCCCTTCCCCACCAGTGGAGCTTTAAGTGGGTGAGGCATAGTGAAAAGGTAGTATAACTGAAAGACAAACCAGGTTATATAGTACTTTGTACAAAATTAATTAAGCAGTTGGGATTACTTTATAAGATGGAGCTGCTGAAAGAATTTTAGCAGGGAAAGCACTTGGTCAGATTTCAAGTTTAGAAAGTTCATATCCATCCTTCTCAGACTCAAGGAATTAAATAGAGAAGGTCAAATCTACAAGCAGCAAGTTTAAGTGGCTTTTGTATAGTCCAGATTACGCATTTTCATTTCTTTTGTAACAACAGTGAAAGCAGTGAAGACAGAGTCAGTCTGTTGGTATCTGGATATGAGGAAGATGGCAGAGCCAAAGATGATTCTTAGATTGGTTATGTGGACAGACTGATGAATGGTGGTGCCCTTCACAGTGGTAGGGAATTCATGAGGGGGAGCAAACCTAGGGACAGGGATGATTAATTCAGTGTGACTGTAGGCAAAGATCAACAGAACTCCGGTTATCGGATTCTGTATGATAAAAATTAAAGCCCTATGCATGCTGTAGAGTTGTCCTTTTAAATTTTAAGTAAGATATCTTCACCCTCCTGTTCAAAACCCTTTAATGACTTTTCATCATGCTTAGAATAAAATACAAAGTTCATCCTCTGACTGCCAGCCCATGCACGATTTACACCTGGATGCCTTTTGACCTCATCTTTTAAAACACATTCCTCTCTCCTTACAGTCTAGCTACACTAGCTTCTTTGCTATCCCTTGAACATAGCCAATACACTCTTACCCCAGGGCCTTTGCACTCGCTATATATCTTTTCCTGCGTATCTCTTCTCCCAAGTATTTTCATGTCTTTCTCATTCATTAAGTTCTCTGTTGAGGTGCTTAGACCTCAGCAAGATCTTCCCTACTATCCTAAGTAAAATAGCAACCCTTGCCTCCTCTTATTCTTTACTGCATTACCATTATCTTAAATTACAGTTTATGTAATTTAATTAATTTCCTTAAGTGTTTTCGGTATTACAATGTAAATTTCATGCAGGCAAAGACATTGTACTAGTTATCACTGTATCTTCATTGCCTAGAGCAGTGCCTACTACATTGAGATACTTTTCCACAAACACTCAGTATTTGCTGAAAGAATGGATATTGCTTCACTGCCCGTTCATTGCCTGTTATCTTCCCTTGGCCCATAATTTGCACATTGTTCTTTTTCTTATATCATAGCTGTATGTACTATAACTATTATCATATTATCCCTTTTATGACTAAGATGTTATTTATTGTCATAATAAAGACCTGAGGAATAGGATGCAGTTATCTTACCCTGCTACCTAAGGAGTAGTAGAACTTGGCGTTTCTTCATTGGGCAGTGTGATTCTAAGCAGCACCCCTGATTGTTATAGAATAATCTGTAAGGGTTCGATAAGGCATGTTGAAGAGATGGTTCCTGTTCATATATTCAGGTAAAAAAAAAACTATGCTGTTTGTTAAAATTTGTGGTTTTTCCAGCATATTGGATCTTATTTTAAAAGTGCTTGAGCTGCCTGTCAGACTATCCATTCAGGTTCCTCCAGTCCCCAGTCCTCCAAACTTGTTTGTTTGATTAAGCTTTATCTAGATCTAATTTATGTAGAAAAAAATTACATATATTTAGGTATACATTTTGATGAATTTGGACATATATAGATACCAGTGATACCATCGTCACAATCAAGATACTTCCAAAAATTACCTTGTGTTCTTTTATGGGTGTTTTGTTGTTGTTGTTGTTTGTTTTGGGGTTTTGTTGTTGTAAGAACTCATAACATGAGAAGTTCTCCAATCTTGACACATTCCAAACTTATCTATATTATTGACTCAGAAAACCTTTCTGGATTCCCCCAGCTAAAATTAATTCCACCTTTCTTTGAAATTTTCTTTGACTACTTTTAATTTTCTAATGCACATAATTATCTGTATCTTTTCTGTCAAACTATAAACTTCATAAGGTAACCTTTTGATTGATCTTTGTATTTTCACTAGGTCTGACAATATTTAACATATGGGAAGTAAGCCATAAATATGTGATGAAAAACAGACAATGATTTTCTTATTTATTTCTGAGTTGTCTATGTGATATAGTTTATTGGTTATAATATCCTACTGTAACTTACAAAACACTTATTTTTTGTAAAGTAAAAAATAGTATGTAATTTGAAAATATTATAAAATGTATAGTTATTCTTAGTTATAGTTATAAAATATTATATACTCCAAATTATTGGGTATTGTAGAGAGCTAGTTAATTAGCCTATTAGTTTGAACCACATGAAATTGCTGTTTTTTAGTTTAAAATCAGTCAGATATTAGCATTTTTATGCGGTTCAATCTAGTAATATGTAAAAATTTCCCCAACATTTTTATCAACATAAAAGTGAGTATTTTTCTGTAATATTCATCAGTTTACCAATATGCAACCATTCAGTATAACCCACCTTGTCTCTTGCTTTGTACATATTAGGTACTTATTTTAAAAATCCATTGAGTGCCTGAAAACATAAGACTGGCAATAAGAATTCATGAAATGCTGGAAAGTATAAAAGTGTTATATAAAAACCATATATTGCTGTGACAGTATCCAAAATCAGTTTTTTTTTGTTTTTGTTTTTTGTTTTTTGTTTGTTTTTGTTTTTGTTTTTGAGTTGGAGTCTCACTCTGTCACCCAGACTGGAGTGCAGTGGCTGCTCCCGGCCACTGCAGCCTCGACCTGCTGGGCTCCGGCGATCCTTCCACCTCAGCCTTCTGAACAGCTGGAACTACAGGCGCGCGCTACCACACCTGGCTAATTTTTTTTTTTATTTATTGTAGAGATGAGGTCTCGCCA
>CAUYQG010190618.1:0-10134 GCA_963574415.1 Tarsius wallacei | reverse complement strand
TCCGCGGGTTCTAGACCCACCTGGGCAAGCAAGACCTCATCTCTACAATAAATCAAAAAATTAGCCGGGCGTGGTAGCGCGCGCCTGTGGTTTCAGCTACTTGGAAGGCTGAGGCGGAAGGATCGCCGGAGCCCAGCAGGTAGAGGCTGCGGTGGCCGGGAGCGGCCACTGCACTCCAGTCTGGGCGACAGAGTGAGACTCCAACTCAAAAACAAAACAAAACAACAGTTCACATGGCAAGAGCAGGGGAGAGAGAGACAGAGAGAGAGAGGGAGGGAGGGGGGAGGGGGAGAGAAGAAAGTGCTGACACAGTCCTAGTAATGCTCAAGGGTTAGCAGTTGAGCAGTCCTAGTAATGCTCAACTGCTAACCCTTGACACCAGTAAATCAAGAGGCAAGGAACTGGTAGAAAGATGTTTATTTCTGAATTTGAATCAAGGGAGCAGAACCTGGCTCTTGGCCTTTCTGAAATAGGTCTGCTCATCCTTCGGTTTTTACAGTCTACTTTTATAAGTTCAGAGTTGCTGGTACCTATACGTGACTGGCAGAGCGTTTTATAGAACTTAAGTTACAGACTCATTTTGTCAGTAATGACATTTATGGTCCACATTTTCTGGCACTGGTTGCCAGAAGTATCTCACAGCTTCTTATCAGTAATACCTGGCAGAGGCCTTAATCAAGCTTGCCATAGAGTAAAGGGAGTTAATAAGGCCTAAGACATTCATTACTACGTGTTATTATTAGTATGCAAAAGTTATACAAATCACGAGACTTATGATGACATTGATATTATATTATTCAAACTTATGACTACTAAGAAAAGGGAGTAAGTGGGGATTCATTTCTCTCACTTAATTGGGCACAGTCTGCAGGGAAGTTAAGAATTCTTTGAAGTAATTTACTTAAAGTACATAGGCAATAAGGTGAAATGCTCTTCTTTGTTAACTCTCAGGAATGTAGGTACATTCAGGCCCACCAGAACACACACCCTTAGTTCATGAGAGATCGGCCCACATAATCGAGTCACCTTGCACTAGGCCCCAGCTTCAACTTTGGGGATCACATTTCAACATGAGATTTGGAGGGGACAATGGTCCAGCTATATCATGAGTAATTTGAATAGAACTCGGAAGGAGGAAAAGAAATGAGCCATGCCACTTACGGGAAGAGGGGACCAGGTAAGAAGGAACAGCAGCAACTAAGGCTAGTTGAAGAAAGCCAATATGGCTTGAGTGAAGTAGATGGGGGGAAAATAATAAGAAAATAAAGCAAAGAGCTGTTGTCCCTTATTGTGTAGGTCCTAATGCATTTGACTTTCATGCTGAATGATACTGGAAATTATTGGAAGCTTGAGCAGAGAAGTGATTTGATCCTTGCAACAGGTTCGCTTTGGCTGCTGTGTTAACACATTCCCAATCAGCAGATTTTCAGCAGGCGAAAATATGAAAAATCTGAAGCTGGTTGCCACAAACTTCTGTCGTTAAGCTCAAGTGAAATGGTCTCTTAAAAATTGTCACCTTTTTCACAATACAGCTGAAAGTTGCAGACATATGCAGTATTTGCCTCAGACACCACTCTGACTAGCATTCTGGACATTGTATTTTTATTCAGATTATAAACTGAATGTGTATTATATATACATATAATATACATATTTCTTCACTTACATTGCATCATTACATCACTATCTGTCTCACTATCACTTAATAAGTTCAGAAATCTCATCAGCATATATTTCTTCATTTTCCATTATTATGATAAATTATTTTTAATGTTGAAATATGAAAGCCCTGAAATATAAAAATACAAGTATGCAACACTAATCACAACAAAATAATGACCAACTTGCAATTTTTACCAGCTGCATAAATCAATAACGACATTGCGCAGTTGATATCAGATAATTATCTCAATTAACTTTCTCCTTGCCTCACTGTTCATTTTCAAGCAAAATATAATAACACATACATATGACAACATTGCAGTATTCAGAAACAATTTGCAAAGACATAAATCCATGTCAGTGGCAACGAGGAACAGAATTTGGAATGACGTAAATTCATGTCAGCGACTGCAAATGAGTTAAGAATAGATTGTAGGAGGCAGGGATGGAAGCAGGAAAATGCAATTAGGCAGCCATCAAAGGCTATTGCAAGTAATCCAGAGGAGAGATGATAGTGGTTTGGACCAGAGTTACAGTTGCGCAGATTAGGAGAAGCAGTTGGATTCTGGATTTATTTCAAAGGTAGAGCTGACAAGATTTGCTGATGAATTCCTGTGGAATGTGAGGGAAATAACAAATCCCATGATTCAGGTCTAAGCAACTGTTTGTTACCATTTAAAGTAATGTGGAAGCCTGCAGAAGTTTGGGAAGCAGATTGAATCGGTTTTGGATTATTTTGAGAAGGCTCTTGGGCCTTCAAGAGAAGATAGTAGAGATGGCAGTTGAGTAAAGGTCTGAAGACCAGGGAAGAGGGCCCAGTTGGAGTTATATGTTTGTACTTGCGTGAATGTCATGTGGGGTGTGTGTGTTCAAAAATACCCCAAGAGAGGGAAAAGATATCTGAAAGAACAGACCTTTGTCAAGTTTAAGAAAAGGGACCCCATGGACAGTATAATTTTCAAAGGCTATGTTAATCTGATGATTTTTACCTTGCTTTGTGAAAATGTCTTAGGAGCCATTTGGTGAGTGACAGTGATCTTGACGGGAAAAGAAAGCTGGTAGGGCTCCTTTTCCTTCCCCAACCTTGTAAATTTTTTAATATGTAGGTGTTAAAATTAACATTTTGAGGAGTGGGGCAGTGGCAAACAGGGTTCTGTTACTAAAACTTAATTGGGAAAATATTGCACTAAGTTTGATGCTACTAGTCACTAAAAAGTCATTTGATTCTGTGCTGAAACTTTCACATCATTTGATTTTTCTGGGTAGAATTCTTTTTTTTTTTTTTTTCAGGGCTAGACATGTTTTTACTCTGTAGTACTTGATTTATACTTGGGCCAGGTATAGATGAGGGTTCATTTTTCCATCAGTGTTTTCTGTTTTTTGTGTTAAGATGTGGGATACAATTCAGGGTTAGGTATACAAATGTTCATTATGCAGGTTTTGAGTAGAATTCTTTCAAGGAACCCATTTACCAGAAAATTGAAATGTCTGGTTATCAGGGTGGTTGTTCCTCACTATAAATCATTAAATTGTCAGTATGGTACGTTCAGTGATATATATCTAAATCTCTTATAAGCATGGTTGGTTAGACTTAGAGTCTCCCATATCTGGAGTATTGACAAAATCTAGTTTTTCTGGATTTTCAAAACATTATTTCATTCCTTGGACTGTAGGAGTTTTACTAAGATCATACCATCTATGTTAGATTCTGAGTACAGCTAGTTGGCCTCCTTTAATGCCTGTCTTTATTGTCTAATCACCCTGCAAAGTGATGACAATCTCACGTAGACTATTGGAGGGAGTGGCTCAACCATGGTAAGGTTAAATTCAGTAATCTTCAGATTGCATTAATGCCTAAAATCATATTTAACTGACTTTCATGGTATACTACTAAAAGACAAGCTTTTACTTGATTAAGCTGTTGGTTCTACGATTAAGTAGTTCTATTTTTAATTTTTTTGAGGAACCTCAATACTGTTTTCCATAATGACTGATTCCTATCAACTATGTGAAGCTTCCCTTTTCTTCACACTCTTGTTAACACTTGTTAGTTTTGTTTTGTTGATAATGGCCATTCTAACATGAGTGAAGTGATATCTCATTGTGGTTTTGATTTGAATTTCCTTGAAGATTCGTGATGTTGGAATTTTTTTCATTTATTTGTTGGCCGTTTGTCTTCTTTTGAGAAATGTCTATTTAGGTCTTTGCCCATTTTTTAATCAGGTTATTTGTTTTCTTGCTATTGGGTTCTTTGAGTTTTTTACATATTTTGGATATTAACCCCTTGTCATATATATAGTTTGCAAATAATTTCTCCATTCTGTAGGTTGTTTCTTCACTTTGTTTATTGTTTCTATTACTGTACAGATGGTTTTTTGTTTGCTGAAATCCCATTTGTCCTTTTTTGATTTTGTTGTCTGTGATTTTGAGGTCATTCAAAAAATCATTGCCAGGCCTCTGTCATGTCTTCGTCTAGTTGTTTCATGGTTTTGGTCTTACATTTAAGTCTTTAATTTATTTTCAGTTGATTTTGTGCATATGGTGAGAGATAAGCATGTAATTTCATTCTTCTGTACATGGATGTCAACTTTTCCCAACACCATTTATTAAAGAGACTGTCTTTTCCCTATTGTGTGTTCTTGGCACCTTTGTCAAAAATCAGTTGACTGTGAATGTATGAATTTATTTCTGAGCTCTTTATTTTGTTCCATTGGTCTGTATGTCTGCTTTTATGTCAGTTATATGCTGTTTTTGATTTCTTCTAGAATACAAATATATTTTTTGTAGTATATTTTGAAATCAGGTAGTGTGATGCCTCCAGCTTTGTTCTTTTTGCTCAAGATTGCTTTGGCTGTTTGGGATCCTTTACGATTCCACATGAATTTTAGAATTGTCTTTTCTATTTGATGAATGTCATTGATATTTTAAGGATAGCATTGAATTTATAGATCACTTTGTGTAATGTCGACATTTTAATACAGTCATATGCTGTATAATGTTTTGGTCAATAGTGTACCATATATAAGCCAGTAGTTCCATAAGATTGTAATGGGGCTGAAAATTTCCTATTGTCTAGTGACATTGTAGCTACACATGACTTTATTAATTCTTCTAATGCATGAACACAGGATATCTTTCCATTTATTTGTGCTCTCTTTTATCTCTTCAGTGTTTTATAGTTGTCAACATAGAGATCTTTTACTTCCTTGGTCAAATTTATTTCTAAGTATTTTATTATTTTTTGGTAGCTATTGTATATGAGATTGTTTCCTCAATTTGGGGAGAGGGGGCTCATTGTTAGTATATAGAAGCGCCAGTGATTTTTATATGTTGATTTTTGTATCCTGCAACTTTAGTTAATTTGTTTATTAGTTCTGACAGTTTTTTGGTGGGAGTCTTTAGGGTTTTCTATCTATAAGATCATACAAACTAATGTCTTTTTTTCCAATCTGGATAGTTTTGGGTTTTTTTTTTTTACTTTTTTTTTCTCTTGCCTCATTGCTATGGCAAGGACTGAATAGAAGTGGCAAGAGTGGGCATTCTTATTCCAGATCTTAGAGGAAAAGCTTTCAACTTTTCCTGATTCGGTTTGATATAACAGTGGGTTTGTCATTATAGGCCTTTATTGTGTTTAAGAACATTTCTATACCTGATTTGTTAAACGCTTTCATCATGAAAGGATGCTGAATTTTGTCAGATGCCTTTTCTGCATCTATTGAAATGATCATTTGGTTTTTGTCCATTCTGTTATTGTGATGTGCCACATTTATTGATTTGCATATGTTGAACTATTGTTGCATCACGTGACCATGGTTGATGATCTTTTGAATGTGTTGTTGACTTTGTTTTGATAGTACAGATAGATACTGATATCCCAATAAACCCCATTATAAGTTGAAAATATCTTGTTAAAAGTGCATTCAATACACCTTATCTACTGAATATTGTAACTTAGGCTAGCCTACCTTTAGCATGCTCAGAACACTTACATTAGCCTGCAGTTAAGCAAAATCAGCTAACAAAACCTACTTTATAATAAAATGTTATAACAAAATGTCATATAATTTATTGAATATTGTAGTACAGGTAAAAACCAGAATGGTTGTATGGTTTCCACTGAATTTGTATTGCTTTCCCACCATTGTAACACTGAAAAGATTATGAAGTCTAATGACCATAACTTGGGAACCATTTATATATTGTTGAGGATTTCTTCATCTATGTTCATCAGGGATATTGATTTTCTTTTGTTGTGTCCTTGTCTGATTTTGGTGTCAGGATGATGCTGGCCTTGTAAAATGAGTTTCAAAGTATCCCCTCATTTTCAACTTTTTGGAAGAGTTTGAGAAAAATTGGTATTTGTTCTTTAAATGTTTGATAGAATTCATCAGTGAGACTGTCAGTTTCTGGGCTTTTCTTTAATAGGAGACTTTTTTAAAAATTTTAATTCTTCTTTGTTGGGGACAATTCAGGGTTAGGTATACAAATGTTCATTATGCAGGTACCCTTGCTGATGAGATATCCTCACCCCACCCTACCCCCGGCAGTTTCCCACTACTGCCAATTAATGGGAGACTTTTATTATTGATTCGGTTTCTTTGCTCATTATCGACCTGTTCAGTTTTTCTGTTTCTTTGTAATTCAATCTTGGTAGGTTGTATGTGTCTAGGTATTTATTTGTTTCTTCTAGGTTATTTTATTTGTTGGTAAATATTGCTTTTCCAGACTGTGCATTCCTAATTCAAAAATGTGAAAATATCTTAAGTTCAAAGTGCATTCAGTACATGAAAATGCGAAAATGCCCCAAAATCTGAAATGCTCCGACATCTGAAATTTTGAATGCAGAGATGATACCACGAGTGGAAAATTCCATTGTCACTCTTATGAAGGGTTGCAGTCAAAACTTTGTTTCATACATAAAGTTATTAAAAATATTGTACAACATTACCCTCAGACTATGTGTTTATGGTCTATATAAAACAAATGAATTTTGTGTTCAGAATTGGATTCCATCCCCAAGATGCTTCATTATGTATGTGCAAATATTCCAAAATTTGAAAAAGTCTCTAGTTCAAAACACTTCTGTTCTGAAGCATTTTGGATAAGAGATACTCAACCTGTAATAAGTCTCTTATGATTCTTTGTATTACTGTGGTATCAGTTATAATGTCTCCTTTTTTATTTCTGATTTTGAGTCTTTTTCGGTATTTTTAGTCTAGCTAAAGGTTTGTTGATTTTATCTTTTGGTAAAGCCAACTTTTGCTTTCGTTGATTTTTTTTTTTCCTATTGTTTTTCTAGTCTCTGTTTAATTTATTTCTGCTCTGATCTTTATTATTTCCTTTCTTCTAACTTTAGCCTTAGTTCTTGTTTTTCCAGTTTCTTGGGGTACAACATTAGGTTTGAGATTTTTCAACTTCCTGATGGGTATTTATTGCTATAAACCTCCATCTTAGATCTGATTTTTGCCATATCTCCTGGATTTTGGTATATAGTGTTTTCCATTTTTGTTTACTTCAAATTTTAAATTTCCCTTTTAACTTCTTAATGGCCCACTGGTTGTTCAGGAGTGTGTTATTTAATTTCCATGTATTTGTAGCTTTTCCAAAGCTTCTCCTACTATTCATTTCTAGTTCTATACCATTATGGTAAGAAAGGATACTTTTTTATGTGATTTCAGCTTTCTCAAATGTGTTAAGATTTACAACTATTTCAGATTCTTCATCTGGCAGTTTGTACATCTCCATCTCTTATGGGTTAGTCACTAGCACTTATTTTGTGCATTTGTTAATGTCATGTTTTCCTGATTGTTGTTGCTCTTGTGGTTATGCATTTATGTCTGCAATTGAAGCAGTAGGTACTTATTTCAGTTTTTGCAGTGTGTCTTTTTCTGGAAACATTCTTCAATAGTTAGCCTGTCCATAGATTCTGGGCAAGTTGCCTGGTGTGATCCCAGGCCTGCGACCACTGTAACTGTTGCAGTGCTAGGGGTCACCTTACACTGTGTACTAACAAGGTCAACACAGCAATAGGTAGGAATTCTTTCTCCACCAAGGCAGGCACAGTACTAGGGTGCACGTGAAGTTCACAGTTGCTGAGTGCTGCCTGTTGTTGATGTCTGGCCAAAACCCAGGCTGCTGCAGCAGTGATTTGGGCCAGAGATGGAGTCTGTTTTGCAGAAACTGCCAGTTACCACCTGACACATGGGTAGGTCAGGAGATTTTATTTGCAGGTCCAGCCTGGATTCAGGGACCTTGGGGTTGGGGTCCAGTGCTGGATTTTACTGTGGCCCAGTATTGGGGACCAAGGAAAAATCCTATACTCACCTCCCTCTCCCCCCCACCCATCTCTCTCTTTCTCTGCACTGTTACCTGGGGTTGGGGGAGGGTTGACAAGGGTACTATAAAACTGTCCTTCCTACCCTCTTTAATGTATCTTTTCTTACTATTGTGCTATAACCAGGTATTGTAGTATTTCTCCTGGTTTTCTTAGCTATTTTGTAGATAGTTGTTAAAAATAATGTCACTGCAGGGAGTGAGGGGAGTTCTTTTTAGCCATCTTACTCCACCTTCTTGTAGCATTAATTTTTTTATTATAGAACTAATGCGTATCCATCATCAAATATTTAGAAAATATAAAATGTCTAACAAAAGTATCACTGGTAATTCCGACACTAAGGGACAACTAATTTTTGCATTTTGTTGATTTTTTTAAAACTTCTTAACTTTTAAAAAATTTTAAAAATTATTTAATAATTATTTACTCTCTGCTACTTGTAAAAGTAGAATACATGGTTTTCTTCATTCAGTTTTCATGTATGGTGTGATCTTCCATAGCTGTAGTAAAATATCAAAAGCAGGAAAGTGCTATTGAGACCAACAGCATGATTGGTGTCAAATTATACGTATACTTTTATAACCTCTTTATTTTCTTTCCATTTAATTATTTTTCTTTTACCAAGATTAAATTTCCTAACTTTGGAGGGTTTTTTTCCCCTAAGCTGGATTGCAGTGGCACACTCATGGTCACCGCAACCTCAGCCTGCTGGACTCAGGCGATCCTTCTACCTTAGCCTTTCAAGTAGCTGGAACTACAGGCATGCACCACCACGCCTGGCTAATTTTTTGATTTATTGTAGAGACGAGGGCTCACCAAGTTGCCCAAGCTGGCCTTGAATCCCTGGACTCAAGCAGTCCTCTCACCTCCACCACCCGAAGGGGTAGGATTACAGGTGTAAGCCACCATGCCCGACTTGGAAACTTTTTTTTTAATGGTTATAGGACATTCCATTATGAAATCAACATTTTGCATCTTTTGGACTGCCTGTTGTATCCGTTAGAGATTCACTTGGAGCCAGAAGCCATCTTAGATATTTCAGCAGAAAGTGTTCAATATAGGAAATTGTAAAAAGTTGAGGGAAAAGGGAAATAAAGAAAAAACTGAGGTAACACGCAAGTGATTACTGCAGAGATCAGCTGCTTAGGCCAGAGGAACAAAAGGAGCAGATCAGGAGGGAGAGAGTCCTGTAGAGTTAGGACTCTCACCACTCAAGAAAAGGTGCTGTCCACTGGTAGTTGTACCATTACCTCTGGAGTCTCCTGGAAGTAGGCTTGAATTTCCAAGTCTAAAGAGCTGCCTGACTAGTGAGTACTTTTGGAACTCAGAGAAAAGGACTTCTGAGGAGCTGAAGCTCAGATGGGGAAGGACACTATTCACTTGCTGTTATCTCTGCTTAGAGGAAATGCCTTGTGCAACTGAGTCTCAGACATGTAGAAAGGAGACTGTCCCCAGTGTGACTATCACAAATATCTCAGTAATCTGGAAAGGATAAGTAGAAGTGATCCTTGCACAGCCGATCCTGGTGCCGCTGAGGTGGCTAGATGAAGCTCGTTTAGGGCATTTTAAAGAAGGTAGAGAGTGGACTTTGGCTAGGCAGGTTTTGATGGAAACAGTATGCAAACAGAAAAGCACAAATTATATCTTCACACTGGTTTCTAGTTTCCATCTAGTTCCCTTGTTAGCAAAACCTAACAAAGGAGGCCGGCAAAAGTGAAATGTAGTTTGCAGCATCCCACTCCCAGTAGCACAAAACAGTATCGAAGGGTGGGTTTAAGACAGATGTTAGGTTAATAAGTGGCGTGTTCATCATAAAAATCCCCTTTTTGCTTTTCAGGAATTATTTACTGTGATGTATGAGTGGAAGATCTCCCACGAATAATCGATAAAGGCCAAATACTTAATTTCCTCTCCTATTCCTACCATCCCCCATCTTGTCAACTCCCCTTAGTTAACATAAGGGCGTATGAATTAGGCCTAGCCAATCAGACTGCTGTTATGCTGTGTCGTGGTTCCTCTTGGGGGGGGGGGGGGGGGGGGGGGGGGGGGGGGGGGGGGGGGGGGGGGGGGGGGGGGGGGGGGGGGGGGGGGGGGGGGGGGGGGGGGGGGGGGGGGGGGGGGGGGGGGGGGGGGGGGGG